>NQII01002313.1:250350-400009 GCA_002778355.1 Clitarchus hookeri
AAGGGAGAGATAGAGAGGAAGAGAGATAAAGGAAGGGAGAGAGAGAGGGAAAAAGAGAGGAAGAGAGAGAGGAAGAGAGAGAGAGAGAGAGAGAGAAAGAGACACACACAATTCACACATACATATATACGACGTTTCTCACAAACTATTGTTTACACTACAGCTTAGCTTGACTGTACTTGCTGCAGATATTAATTATAGGAAACAGACAACAATGAGAATAGCAGATCAACAATACACAATGACAAACACCCATCAAAAATTTATGAGAAATGATTTAGCATTAGTTTTCTCCCTCCTATCACATTCCTCACTGTATTCAACTAGAAAGCCAACATAACAGATTTCACTTGAAAACGTGTAGCGAAGTTTACAACAAAGCATGTTAAAATTTTAGTTATCTTCAACAACAAAAGTTTACGATCCAATCGGGGTAACTGCTGGATGCCGTCCCATCTAGCAAATGCTAGAGCTGAGCATCTCCATTGACTAGATGCACTCAAAAGATATTAATTAAATCACATTTGAGGGCCTCTTTATGTTTCCCACACTGTAACTAATATTACTGGTCCACTTAGGGAACCTTCTCAGCATAAACTTACAGAGTTGCAGTCATATAAACAAAACACTAACTTCCTTTGGGAGCCTTGTGACATCCACCACAAAAGACCTCTGTAGCCTATCCTAATGCTAGAAATCATGGATTAAAAAAAATTTAGCTTAACTAGTCTAAAAATTATAACTCTCAAACTTACTAGATAATCGTGCTAAGCTTCAAAGCACACTAAACTGTAACTGAAACATAAATAACAATTCTTGGCATTGAATAAACATACTCGTAGCAATAACAAAAAAAATGTATAAAAAATGAAATAATTTAAATAACCTGAAATTTTTGTAAACAATCTGAAAAATCGTAGAAATCCACAAAAATTGAAGTGTACAAACACAGTTAGAATACAAAGCTAGCTTCTAGGGCTGTGAGTAAATAAATTTGTCTGAAGGTGACAACATTTTCATACAACATATGCAATTATTTAAATAAATAAATAAATAAAAAAGATATAAAAGAACAGGAATTCAAGTACTCACAGTCTAGTACTTGTCAACAGGCACACATACAAAGCAGGACGACACATTTTTCACGTGGTTGCACAATCACAATGTTTCGCTGGTTAGGCCAGTTTCATCAGGTGGTGAGTTGTAGGACATTGCAATATGGTGGAAGGGCGCTGTTGGTGGTTAACCTAGCAGCCAGGTGACAAACTAGGGTGCAGCACGAAAAGAGAAAATTTGCCAGATATAGCTGATGAGTATGGTTTGGAGCTGTAATTATCTTATGTTGTGGCCCAGGGGCTGCCTGGATTTTGCTATAAACTGATGAGGTAATTACCAGCGTCNAGCTGTAATTATCTTATGTTGTGGCCCAGGGGCTGCCTGGATTTTGCTATAAACTGATGAGGTAATTACCAGCGTCTGAGTTCTGAGCTATTGCATGAAAGTGTTAGGGCTCTCACAACTCTGGTACTGTAGCAGGAATCAAAATCTTTGTTGTGTGATGCTGCATGTGCTGCAACTGGATTGTCTTGTAGGTTGTGGCTGTGACCAGCTATGGCTTGTTAAGTGTCTGCTCTGTGGCCATTCATTCTCTGCCTGAGTGTGTTGGTGGTGAGGCANGCTGTAATTATCTTATGTTGTGGCCCAGGGGCTGCCTGGATTTTGCTATAAACTGATGAGGTAATTACCAGCGTCAAAGTTCTGAGCTATTGCTTGAAGGTGATAGGGCTCTCACCACTCTGGTACTGTAGCAGGAATCAAAACCTTTGTTCTGTGATGCTGCATGTGCTGCAACTGGTTTGTCTTGTAGGTTGTGGATTTGACCAGCTGTGGCTTGTTTAGTGTCTGCTCTGTGGCCATTCATTCTCTGCCTGAGTGTGTTGGCGGTGAGGCAGATGTATTCTGCATTACAGTGTTTCTGCCACTTCTCTTTAGAAAAACTTGACAGCTCTATGACTAGANGGTGAGGCAGATGTATTCTGCATTACAGTGTTTCTGCCACTTCTCTTTAGAAAAACTTGACAGCTCTATGACTAGAAACTTTGTAGAAACATTTTTACTATATAAGGAGTATTTTTATTTTATCAACAATAAAATATTTACTAGTATTTTGTAGTTAGGTTGTGGATTTTTGTCGGAGTAAAATTGAACTGATCAGAATTTAATAAAAATATTATTATCTACAAATTAACAAAAACTGTATGTGGGTGATGTAAAAATCTTGTAAAACTCAAAACACTAGTGAGTGTTCTCGGGCAGTTTTAAAAGTCTCGACAAAGTACAAGATTGACCACACAAAAATTACTGGGACTGTGACAATGTGTGTTACATGACAAGTGTGCTCTTGTAAAGTTGTCCTTTCATCCTTATCGTCAAATATATTTTAATGTTTTCCACTTAAAAAGTACTGATTAAAATGACTGAATAACAAATTCCATTTAGTTTAATTGAAATTGTTACAAAAAATAGATTCATATTCTAATAATAATGCATGCATTTTTTGCTATAAAGTTTATTTAATGAAATTAAAATATTTTTTGATGAATTTGTAAAATTTTAATGATTAAATCAGCTCATTTTATTTACCGAAAAAGTAGGGCCCTAAGTAACAGATGTGAAACAAAATATTATTTTGTCACAAATGTATTAGCATTTCACTTTTGATTTCTGATATNGCCCTAAGTAACAGATGTGAAACAAAATATTATTTTGTCACAAATGTATTAGCATTTCACTTTTGATTTCTGATATTGAAAGCTTAAAATACTAACCACACAATTTTGGTATTATTAAATAAAAATTAGCTACTAATAAATTTTCAACAACAAAATAATATGTATACCAAATTAAAAACATAAAAGCTAACTTATTAAATTTGTTGAAATGTTGTTCTTGAAACCGTTCAAACTCCAAAAATCACTAGCTTTTAGTAACTTCTGTTACCAACCTCTACAAAATCAGACCCAAACATTCAGGTTACAAGCAGGAGGCTATACAACAGTAGTAGAACACTTGCTTCTTTCTAACTGGCTGTCAAGCCCAGCTCCCAGCTGGCTAACCTCCTGTGTTAGCTGGAGGTGATAAAACTCACCTTTTGGCAAATGATTCTTTAGAAAACAGCAAAAGTTTGTGTTGATGCAGTTGTTTTTGCCTTAAAGTTATGCAATCTGCCCTTGCAAATTATTTTATTGATGGAAAGAAACAATATTACCTACCAGATTTTCACAATTGTCAAAGAGTCTAATTTAAGAAACCAGTATTATATTTATGAATGTGTTGTTTTTGTCACAAATTGTTTCAAATTATTTTCAAATAATCTTGTTTTACTCTCAACATTTTTACAAGGAGTTCAGACTAATACTCTACAGTATAAGGAGCCAGTGTTGGTTACAAATGTGTGTACTCTGCATTTGTCTGAAACAATACTTGGGAATAAAATCCTTGGCAAATCAGTACACGTACATAGAACTCATCTGTCGACAGTGTTATAGACTGGATTCATAACTGAACCCTGGCTACTTCCTCAAGAACAGAGCAGCATGCTATTCCCCAGGGGAATGCATGCTGCCATCTGTTTCAGATTGATTTAGTATCTGTTAGGGTTAAACATGTTACAGTCTATGCCCCCCAAAAGAAAGCTCTTCACGACTGTAAAGCTACATGACCGATAGCATTGTCCAAAAGCCAGCACACACAAGGTCAAACAACCTTCAAGATCTCTGTGAGACGTAGTTAGTGGCAGCAAGGTTGAATGATTCATCCTACAGATGATGCAAACTGGGGCTACATGTCTGCATATCTGCGAGCCATAGTATGTTCTGTGATCTGACCAAAATATGGGAATCAAAGCACAGTAACAGCCAGGAGCTGGGGTCTGCAGCCATAGAAAGGAACCTCAAAAACCTAGGGGTAATGGCCCTATCTATAAGGGAAGGCTGATTGTATTTTCTAACAAATATTTGATAACAGAAAAATGCTCACAAACCTCAAAGTAATTTCATTGTCAGACTGCACCCACTATGAAGGCCTGAAAAATCACAACTGGTCCTTCCCTGTTAGTGTGTGTCAAATGCTCTCATCAATGAGTCCAGTTTCTAAATTTCTCTTTCGTGCAGCTGCTTCATGTCAGGTCATACTGTAGTTTCATATTTCAAACAATAAAGGGTACTTGCTTTTACTGAATCAGTACTGTATTTAGAAATACTGGTGATACATAAAGAGCACTGTTACTACATGTGCAACTTTACAGATGATTAAGTGCAATCAATACTTACAAGTAGGTAATAAAATGTGCTTTGAATAGAGTTGATTTNTGCAACTTTACAGATGATTAAGTGCAATCAATACTTACAAGTAGGTAATAAAATGTGCTTTGAATAGAGTTGATTTGTTGAAATACCTTAAAATTATATTCATTTTCCATTTGGTTTATAATTTCTTCAGCAAATTCTTGGTCTTCATCAGCAAACAATAGGAATGCATCGTAGTTCTGTGGCTTCAGACCTTGCTTCAGTCGTTGTACATCTCCTAAACCAAAGTTTAAAATAGTCAACATACTTAGTGGTTTCATTTATTAACAGTGACAAGCTAAAATTGGTAAAACCCTAAGATTAAGTTATCAAGTGAAATAAGTCACACAACAGACCTACAAATACCACACATATAATTTTTACTAGTTGAAAAGTAAAAGTAAATTTAACACTGTTAATGAATTAAGAAACTAAAGCAATGGGTTAGTAGGATTTTTGGTCTTCAATTTCCTTTATGTCCACCCATGACATATCAACTTCACTTTAAAGAGAATCTCTACTCCCTAGTAAAAAATTTTATAAACACATAAATGTCATGTGACCATAAGGAAGCATTGCGGCAGCCTCTCCCCGACACTATATGCATTCTCGGGAAACTGAATGTCTCATAAATTAGATCTGTCAGCAATAGAATATTATTACATGCAATGTAAGCCAATAGATACACATACCACTTTGTACTTTTCTTTTTCCCTTAAGGAAACTTCCCATGAAAGCCCCAAAAATACTATTTTTTTTAAACCATTTTCATTATTTTTTACTCAAATATATTTATAAGGATAAAAGTTGTAGTCCCAGAACATTTATTTACTGAGCATATTTGCAAACACTAATTTTACAAACAATATTTTACTATGGAGTCCCCTAACAGGAACATATCAACATTCCAGCCTTCCCTGGCTATAAGACAGCATTTTACACGGTTGTATACACAATAAGGGTTGCTGATAATTGTACAAGCATATTTCATAAGTAGGACTGATACAAATAAAATAAAATGTTGGCTGACACATGCAGTTTGACACTTAACATAGGTCAGACTACACACCGACTGTGAGGATCTGGCTGTCTTTCTCAGCACTCAACACAGGCACTGTAGAACTTGACCTTTCCTGTACTCTTGCATATGCTGCAGCATCTTCAGCTGAAATAAAACAACACATTATTTACTCCTGCCACAAAAATAGTTTATTTATTTGCACTAACATTTATATTGTAACAATACAAGGCAATCAAGTTTAAAAATGAAAGTGTAACATTTGCCGNTATTTATTTGCACTAACATTTATATTGTAACAATACAAGGCAATCAAGTTTAAAAATGAAAGTGTAACATTTGCCGTGTTGATCTTAAATTTGTACCTACAGGCTGTCTTAAAATACTAAATTAGTATTCTTGTGACAAAAGGGCACTAGGATCTGTTTAGTCATGTATATTGTGACCTGTTCTGTATAATGTGTTTGAAAAGTGTTCGTTCAGAAATTTTGACTTTGTAAGACTTACTTTATTGAGATGAACACTTAAAATTTGAATGTCCTGCACTACTGGCTCAGTAGCGCACTCAGAACTACTGTGGCACCATCTTGGCTGCTGTTGGCCAGACTGCATTTCCTGTGCAGTCAGTTGTTTGTCGACGGTTAAAACTGTAAGTGGTGCAATCAAGCACTCGTTCTGCCAATCGGCAATATTACTTGTAATTGTTACGTATATTCTTTTGTTTTAACAGTCCATGTCTATTCGTGTGATGAAACATTTCACTGAAACGTTTACCCGTACTGAAGATGGTCGTTACAGTGGTGTGCCATTTCGTACCTCTCACACTGATTTAGGGCCCCACATGGTCCCAAGCAATATCTCGCCTGTCTAGTCTTAAAAGATGTCTCAAGAGCAATCCCAGAGGTCAAGGAAATGTATTCCAACTTCATGAGAGACTATCTTTATATGGGACACACAGAAAAGGTTTCACCAGGGCCAAGTCGGGTCCTCACTGTCCTACTACATTNCATTCCAACTTCATGAGAGACTATCTTTATATGGGACACACAGAAAAGGTTTCACCAGGGCCAAGTCGGGTCCTCACTGTCCTACTACATTCCACATCATTGTGTAATAAAACCCAGTAGTTCTACTGTCAAGCTGCGTGTGGTGTTTAATGCCTCTGCGAAAACCTTGAATGGAGTATCACTGAATGACAACCTGTTGACCGGTCCCANCTGCGTGTGGTGTTTAATGCCTCTGCGAAAACCTTGAATGGAGTATCACTGAATGACAACCTGTTGACCGGTCCCAAGATGCATAAGGACATTGTTGCTGTCCTGTCAAACTTTTGTCTACATGAGTACATGAGGAAGTGTTCACTGCCGATATAAAGCAAATGTATCAATAGATTTTCGAGCATCCTGCTCATCAAGACTTGACGGATTGTGTGTCACCTATGGAGTTTCATCAGCCCCCTTCCTAGATATTCGTACGCTGCAACAGTTGGCTAAGGATGAAGAAGCATCCTTTCCTGCTGCATCTAAGGTTTTGTTGTCTGACGTATGTGGATGACATTGTCAGTGGCTCTGATTCTGTAGAAGCTGCATTGATGATGCAAAGGGAATTGATTTCTGCCCTTGCCAGGGGTGGCTTTAAGCTCTATGACTTCCTGCTGAAGATATTGAAATGCCACAGTCTTTAGACCTAGATCCAGATAATCAAGCCATTGTTAAGGTCTTGGGTTTACAGTGGAATCCAGTCTCAGACAACTTTTCCTATAAAATCCAAAGCCTATCAAATCAAGCCACAAGAAAAGACACATACTTTCAACTGCGGCAACAATCTTTGAGCATTTAGGATGGATCATGCTTCTTCTTATGTTCACCAAATATCTGCTCCAACACTTGTGGTTATTGTCTGTTGATTGGGATGTTAACCTCCCCCCTGAGATCTTGNGTTCACCAAATATCTGCTCCAACACTTGTGGTTATTGTCTGTTGATTGGGATGTTAACCTCCCCCCTGAGATCTTGGATAATTGGAACCAGTTCAATTAAGCACTTCCTAACCTTTCTTCCATTACAGTCCCAAGACTCATAATAGGTCCTAAAGGCTCGATCATATCAACTCCATGGGTTCTCAGACAGTTCCGAGATTGGTTTTGCTNAGACTCATAATAGGTCCTAAAGGCTCGATCATATCAACTCCATGGGTTCTCAGACAGTTCCGAGATTGGTTTTGCTTCGTCAGTGTATCTGCATATTATGGGTCCTGATGACAAAACTCGTGTCAGTCTATTAATTAGCAAAACTAAGAGTTCAGACGTTGCCACGTTTAGAGCTTTGTGGCGCCCTCCTCTTGGACCGCCTTCTCCACCATGTGCTTGAAACTTACAAGATTGTTTTGACTGTGTCCTCTGCCACGGCTTGGACTGACTCTCAAGTGGTGTTGGCATGGATACGTACTTCTCCCCATCAGCTGCAGACCTTCGTAGCCAACAGGGTGAGCAAACTTCAAGAACTTGTGTGTCCAAAGTTGTGGATATATGTTTCTTCTGAACATAACCCTACTAACTGTGCCTCCCGTGGTCTCTTACCTACACAGCTGTTGACTCATCACATGTGAACTGGTCCATTGTGGCTAAGCAAGCCTCTAGTATAATGGCCTTCAAGGTCATCAGAGGTTAGAGAAGTAGATACAGTTATCCTGGAGATGAAAACTNCAAGCCTCTAGTATAATGGCCTTCAAGGTCATCAGAGGTTAGAGAAGTAGATACAGTTATCCTGGAGATGAAAACTGTCTCCTTAGGCACCTACATGCCCCCTGATAATTTTTATCAGTTGGTAACTCATTTCACTCGGCTGACCAGGTTGTTACAGGTCAAATGCTTTGTACTGCATTTTGCCCACAACTGAGAGCCTAACTGGGAGTGTCATCCCAGCCAAGTTAAAGGAGAGTCTNATGCTTTGTACTGCATTTTGCCCACAACTGAGAGCCTAACTGGGAGTGTCATCCCAGCCAAGTTAAAGGAGAGTCTACTCTTATGGCTCTTGAAGGTACAGCCAGTCTGCTTTTAGGGTTATGATGATGCTGCCTTAAAGAAGGGTGGTACTTCTCTTCAACCGCAGAAATTGAGGGCCCTTCCTTGACAACTCTGGTTTAATGAGGGTGGGCAGCTGATTGTCCCAGACCAACCTTCCCTATGTGCAAAAACACCCTGTATTATTCTCCAAATCCCACGCTCTGACAGATCACCTCATTCGTCATTATCATGAGCAAAATTGTCATCCTGATGTTCCAACTCTTGGAGAAATACTTCGAGAACAATTTTGGATTCTATCTGACAAAAGTACCATTACTCGCTTCGAGGAGCTCTACACAGTGTTGGTACAAGTGGAAACCACCCTGAATTCTCATACCTTATGTCCCCTAAGCAGTGATCCGAACGACTTTGGTGGTGTTACCCCAGGCCGCTTCCTGACATTGGAGCCCCTTGTTGCTGTGCCTGATCCAGACGTGGGGGAGATTCAACTGAATTGTCTGCAGTGTTGGCAGCTCGTAACCCACTTACAGCAAGACTTTTGGCGACTGCATCTGGACTACCTCCATACCCTACAGCAGCACAAGAAGTGGCAGGAGCCGAAGGGATGCCTCATTCCTAACCAGTTGGTGTTGGTTAAGGATGATACACTGCCACCTTTGTAATGGCNCAGGAGCCGAAGGGATGCCTCATTCCTAACCAGTTGGTGTTGGTTAAGGATGATACACTGCCACCTTTGTAATGGCAAATGGGCTGTACTGTGGAACTTTACCCGAAACATGATGGGGTGGTCAGAGTAGCTACAGTGCACGCTGCGAGTGGGAGTTTCAAATACCCTGCCATGAAACTGTNAGGAGCCGAAGGGATGCCTCATTCCTAACCAGTTGGTGTTGGTTAAGGATGATACACTGCCACCTTTGTAATGGCGAATGGGCCGTATTGTGGAACTTTACCCTANCCTCATTCCTAACCAGTTGGTGTTGGTTAAGGATGATACACTGCCACCTTTGTAATGGCGAATGGGCCGTATTGTGGAACTTTACCCTAAACATGATGGGGTGGTCAGAGTAGCTACAGTGCACGCTGCGAGTGGGAGTTTCAAATACCCTGCCATGAAACTGTTACTCCTCTCATTTGATTGTTGAAATGTGTTATTTCAAGGTGGGCAGGATGTTTGTATATAGTGACCTGTTCTGTGTGATGTGTGTGTGAAGAAAAGTGTTCCTTCGAAATTTTTTACTTCGTAAGACTAAGTTTATTGGAATGTACACTTAAAATTTGAATGCCCCACACTACTGGCTCAGTAGCACCCTCGGAACTGTAGTGGAACCATCTTGGCTGCTGTTGGCCAGACTGCATTTCCGTTGCAGTCAGTTGTTCGTTGACCGTCAAGGCAGTACGTGGTACAATTAAGCAGTTGTTCTGCCAATTGACAATATTACTTGAAATCGTCATGCATATTCTTTTGTTTTTACAGTCCATATCTATTTGTGTGATAAAACAGGATCTATATTTTGTTGTGTGCATACACTCTATAGTTGAGACAGAGGCTTAAACTTCCCCGATGCTGGTGTTCTGTCATCTAGTCACATGATGCAGCAGTGGCACACAGACAAAGGTGTCAGGAGGTTACAGGCAGTACACAATATATCTCACAGCTCTGTGCATGGTACAGAGAGGGACGGAGGTGAGAAGGACATGGTTCTGACGCATGACACATATTTGTTATAATTTTTTAGACTGCCTCATTACATGCAATGTCACATAACCCGAACAGAGCATTGAACCCAGATACCACCAGCCTCCAGAGTCGTCTGGCATTCTACTAGACTCGTGGATACCCAAAGAAGCGGTGGTTGACCCACCAGATACCCTGTATACCAAACGCATTGCGCAGTTTAATTACCCTCTATTATGAAGCCAAGCAAAAGGTGCCCCTAAGCTAGCGTTATACACTCGCCTGCCACACACGAAAGCTGAGTGAAGCAACGCAAGTGTATTGCCCCTAACTGGGCATCGGATGCTGCCTGCACAAGGAAAACTACCCCAGCCTCTTGCCATCCCCGAGAGAACACAGCAGGGCTGCACTACCCATGAAGAGAGGGAGGGCAACCGAAGCCACCTGAAGGCCAACAAGACCCGAGACACATGCTGGCCACGAGTTTATAAGGCAGTGCACCCTGGCAAATGCCTGTTGTTCCTGTGCAGCTTTCCTCAGCACCATCCAGTAGTAGGGCTCTCTGCCAGCCACTGTTAAAGAAGTTGTTCCTGTACAGCTCGTCCCAGCACATTTCAGTGCTGGGGCGCTCTGACAGTTCCTCCTCCCTGAGGAACCCTCGTCAACAAAAGTTAATTCTCTGCAGCCCGCTTCAGCACAACTTGTACCAAAGTTCCCTGCCTACCATCCTCCTCATGAGGAACAACTAACGACCAGATGTCTTCTAGATATCAGCGACCAGCTACCCCCAAAGAGTCTAGGTCGTCCTTAACTCACTTACTACTTCAGTAGTGACATCCAAGTCCCTTCAAAACTAACATTGTCGTCAGTTGTTTTCATAGCTACCTAGTTGATTACTTTCATTTCTGACAGACTTCCTTCACCTGCCTTTAACCTTAACTTTCGAAGGTTACATAGTGGAATAAAATACGTTTGCTAGTCTAAACTCAGAGTACTCATTCTAAGATGAAATTGTACCCCGTTCATTCCTGGTAAGCGCCATCCCTCAAGGGAGAGGCAGGTGACCGTGGCTTTGAACTGATTTCCAACTCTAGTGTAGGACTGCAGGCCTAAACAAGGACAGCACGTATGTTGCAGAACACCACACATTCATAGGCCACCCATACTGTGGACAGGGTACTGAAGAGTACTTTGTGCGCAGTACAATAGAGCCCCTACTCGCAAGACTAACACGACGAGGCCACCTAAGTGAGCTAACCCACGCCTTCCAAAGCGTATATAGACCCACCGAAAGGAGTGCCAGACCTGACTTGGACTGACCTAATCACATCAGGGTACATTCTAGTTAGGAAAACCCTCACCTGCCCCTGCTTTGTGGAAGTGGGCATTAGAACCTCCTGTTCATGCCACTCACCCATAGAAGGGGTATAAAGTGGAGCGACCAGAGGACAGCTACTGCCCCTGAGGCTGACCAGTTACTACATAACGAAACCCCATCAGCTGTTTAACTCCCCGAAAGCAAGCTCCGACCGCCCGTCAACTGCTGATGTCTCACCTCACAGTTTACCCAGCTAACCTTTCCCAGTAACCCAGCAAGATCATTGAAACACCACATCCAGTCATCATCAGCCTGCAACTAGGCCTGCCGGTGAACTAAGTAGCGACACCGACACCATCTTCCAGCCTGCCGCATCAAGCCACTCAGCTGCAGATTCACCAGAGGACCAGTAAGAAGTCAAACCTACTGCCTGCAGCCCTAGGAAGCGACACAGCCCTGCTGCAACAGCCTCCAGCTGCCAGTTGACCCTGAGTAAGGGTCTGAACATGGTAAGCCAGCACCGGCACCTACCCCAGCCACCCAGAGGGCTCTCAGGGTAACACCTGATTTTGTACCCAGCAGATGGCCTGCCTGTCTAACCCTGTTAAAGGGGCCAGTTAAGGCCAAGTGCTTGATGTAAACTCCTACTCATTAGGACTTGCATGGAATCCGTGTCTCTGACCTGACACCTAGTGAAACCCTTACTTGCGTGTGACGCGCATCACCTTAACCCAGCCATCATGTGTCAGTTCACCCCACTGTGAAACCATTCACTGTGACTTCACTGATATAATGGGTAGAATAATTCAGTTCCATGACTCAATTTGTTTCAATTAGTTCAATGTAATTATTCGTTCAAAAAAAGTTCATATACTGTAGTTCATTTCTTTATCTTCAATCTGACATACTGCAATTCTTTGGAGTTATGACTCACTCACCCTTTCAAGTATTTGTGTCTGTCTTTTGTTCTCAGCTCTTGCCGCACCTTTGGAAATTGAATAGACAAGGGGAGAAGGGGTGGGGGGGTAAGTTGAGAAAAACCATTTTTAGATACTTTTGCAATTTTGTTTTTATGGAAGTTAGTGTATGAAAATTGTGAAATTTTAAAACTTCTTCTCAGCATTGCCAGATGTCTGATGGCTAGTAAGATAAAGAGCAACACAAGACATGTTGTTAACCTCATCCACTCTAACCACTGTTATGTAAATTACGATAACTCTGACTACCAATTAATTTTATGAATTAATCAGAACAGCAAGTTCTATTCTCCCTTCCAATTTTCACATTTTTCTGATTTGTGCTGAGATTATGAATAATTGACTCATAAAAAAAATATATTATTTTTGTAGCAAATAAATCATATGTTTTTGTTCACTCAATAAGTTCATTTTAAACAAATCATTCATGAATATATTTCACTACTTCACTGTTTTACATTCATTCAGTTGAGAGCCACAAGGAAACAGTCGCACAAGTTCATAGCTGCCAACCTCAAAAAATAGTAATTAGTACAATTTATACAAAAAATAGTACTCTCACCTTTTTTATACGACAAAAATTTAACAGCTATCCTCATGATCATGTTGATCCTTCTGTAAGGATACACAAACATCACATTTTGCCTTTTTTTTTTAAATCAACATTAAACTCTTGCTCATAACACTTCTTTTCAGCAGACTGGTATTTCACCAACAGTACGATACTTAAAACATCATCACACATGGATGTCCAGAAGGTGGTTCTGGTTTTCTTGACACCACTGAACACTCTTTCGCACTCAGCATTACTATGTGGTATGACCAGAATTGACAACATAGTGAAAGCTTGTTTATCTAATTTGGGGCAACCATAAAGTCCCTAATTTTACTGACTGTGGACCACTGAATATCTATTCTATCAGATGAATCAGTTGGAAAAGCAGTTTCTAGCTGCAGAGTACAAAACTGTTTCTGAAGTGCATCCTTTGCTTCTTCAGCTGTTTCTCCTTCTTTAACAAGCAACAAACAGGGGAACTTGTCAACAAAATCAACATACGAAAAGTAAGCAGATTCAAAATTTTTCAAGTCTGCAACTTCTGCATGTATCAAAATTACATAATATAAAGGAAATTTTAAAACACTGTAGTCACATGATAATTAAAAAAAATTTCTCACATAACACTAGAACTGCACTTTTTCTGAGGGTTTCAATGACGTAACTACCTGTAACACTTGTTTGGTGTTGTTTTGCCATTTCATTTATTATTGCCATCATTTTAGTGCATCCGCAACCATAACGCTTTACTCCTTCGCATTTCAGAAATATTTTCCGAAACAGATGTCCAGCATGATCTGCTACAACAGGTAAATTATGCTAAACAATGAATGCAGTAAAGTAGCATTATGCCCTAATTGCACTAAAATTGTCATTCTGTACACAAAAAATTTTTTATTTTGCTAGACTTGGCTCTGGCTTCAACCGCTTCATTGTTCGCATAATTCCCTGAATTTTCACGAACTTTTAAATCACTCCTTCCACCATGCAAAATATTTAAGTCACACTTACACACCACACATTTCGCGAAATTCTCGCCTTTCTGTGAATGCACTGCCCAAGGTAAGTCTATACAGTAAGACTGTAGAAGCACTTGCTTGTAACTATAACTTTGCACCGCGTCTTGCCATTTTATGAAAAATAGTCTACAAACACCGTAGCACAAACAACCCACACCACTTATTCAAAGTTTTTTCATTCAACAGTATCAAAATACAGAGAGTAACATTAATATTGCCCAAAATCACAGAAGAACTTTAGCACACATGCCGCGTATCATCGTGCCCGATACTGACTGAAACACCATGGCAGAAAGGAAAACAAAATAATAGAGAACAAATGCGGAGTACAGTGCAGCAACAACCATAATAAATAATTTCTTTACTACCGGTCTATTAAAGTTGCATGTTCATATTCTAGCAATCTAGTAAATAATATTCAAATNGGGGGGGGGGGAATTGAAATTAATAAGAAAACTTATTTAATTCGTAAAATCGTACAAACTGCAAAAATTCTGACAAAATATGAAAACATCGTACAAGTTGGCTAGTTCTCAACTGAAGACTGTGGCAGTTGCAGAGCAACCCACCATAAATGCCAACCAGACTATCGCCCCCAGAGGATACCACCCCTGCAATAGCCCATATTGTGACTCCTGTGCCATCCACCAAACCTCAACTTCTTTCCATAGCAGACTCACCAGCCATACATACCTTATCTGTGCAACAGAAAATCTGATTTATCAACTACAGTGCCAACACTGTAATGCAGAATACATCAGCATCACCACCAATACACTCCGGCAGACACTAAACAAGCCATAGCTGGTAACATCCACAACCTACAAGACCAACCAGTTGCAGCACATGCTGCATCACAACAAAAATTTAGACTCCTGCTACAGAACCAGAGTTGCCAGAGTCCTACCACCTTCAAGCAATAGCACAGAACTCAGAAGCTGGGAATTAGCTCATCAATTTATAACAAAACACAGGCAGCCCCAAGCCACAATATAAAATAATCACAGCTCCAAAATCATAATCAATGGCTATAGCGGCAACATTTCAATCATCCTTCTACACTCTAGTTTGCCACCTGGCCACAAGGTACACTACCAACAGCGCCCTTCCACCACATTGCAGTGCCCTACAACTAGCCGCCAGATGAAGCTGACATAGCCAGTAAAACGTTGCGTGCGACCGTGCAACCGTGTGAGTGAGTGGGTGAGAGAGTGAGAGTGAGAGTGTGTGTGAGTGAGTACATGAGTAAGCAAGCGAGTGAGTGAGTGTGTGCGTGCGTGCATGCGCGTACCTGTTAACAAGTACTAGACTGTGAGTACTTGCGTTTCTGTTAGTTTTATATATTATTGGTAGCCTAGCAGCTTACTTGTAACCTTTAGAGCAGAGTGTTGGTATGCATTATGGCTCCAGTGAGCTGTAGCTACAAGTGAAGAAGCAGTAGAGAGAAAGACATCTGAATCTTGTGTAAGGATTTGACTGAGTAGTGGCTTGAATCATTCCTAGCAATAAACAGCTGCCTATCCTGTGTAATGTTCCTCAAGGTATAATCCATGATTACAGTCAGTACAGCATTATCCATGATTGGGTCAAAACTCTAAAAAATGTTGTGAATTTTATTTGAAACTACACTATTTAATCAAAAGTATCCACACACCCATGTGAAACAGTCCTATAAGTGTCCCTGTGTAAACTGCCCAGAAGCAGACATTAATAAGGGGTGGGTCTACCTTGGCCTTTATTACAGCTCTAACACTGTGGTGGAGACTATCAACCAGATGTCAGAATATATCTGGGAGAATTACAGACCATTCTTCATCCAGTGCTGTAGCAAGTGTAGTATAATGGGGTCATTGGGTTCCAGTTCATCCCAGAGGTGTTTGATAGGATTACGGTTGGGGCTCCGAGTTGGCTACTCCAATTCTGGAACCCTATTGTCCACAAAATGCACACAAATGGACTGTGCTTTATGGGAGGAAACACTGTCACACTGAAACAAACAATTATCATCTCGGACTGGTCTTCTACCGTAGACAGTCTGTGGAAATGTCCTTAAGCTTTTGGCCTTTAAACGTTCCCTGTAGTATTGCAAGAAGACCAAGTCCCTTCCATGAAAAACACCCCAAAACTGTTGTCACCCCACCTCTGCTGAATTTCACTGTGGGGACTATACAAGCTGGCAAGTAGCATTCACCTGGCATTTGCCTCACCTGAACTCTCCCATCAGACAGCCACAAAGTATAGCATGATTAATCACTCCAAATCAGACATTTCTAGTCATCCATATTACAGTGCAGCATTCTTAACACCACAGAATGTAGAGATTCACATTTACAGGTGAAATGTGCAGTTTATGGGCAGGTGTGTAAGCTTCGAACCCCAGTCCTTGTAACTACCGGCGCACAGTCATGGTGCTAGCTACAATTAATGGCACTGCAGAATTCACGGCTGATGGTATTACTGTGTTACGCAATGTTCCCATAGCGCTTTCTTCAATGCTCAACAGTCCCTGTCGGTAAACATATATGGCCTACCCAGTCGTGGTTTACTTCTTGTTGTTGTTCCTTCCTGTTTCCACTTCACAAACACATCCCTGACGGTTGACTTGGGTAACTTGAGAAGGGTAGAAATGGCCCTGATGGATTGCTTACTGATGTGGCAACAAATAACTACAACACGTTTGAAGTCACTTAGCCCCCTTGCTCCGCCCATCCTGCCAGTACTGCATAACAATGACCAACATTTAGTCCCTGCTCCCTTTTATGACGGCAGTTGCAATTGTAGTGACATCTAGGTGCGAGATTACATTTACAGAGCAGTGTCCGGCCACTTCTGACCAAATAGTGTAGACTTCTACCTTTAATCATTGAATAAAACTCTTAACTGTAAAGCTTTTTAAGATTATTGTTCTAATGGCATCTTCTCCTCTAACAAACACTCTTTCTTGCCAGGTATAAAACAACTGTAACTCATTATTGTAACTCCACCGCACTAAATTAACTATAGTTCACCTGTTTGGCTAACACTCTTACTTTTAATATCTAGCAAAACATCACCCTTTTTTCTTGGCTACCAAGTAAAAAAAAAGACCTTTGCCGCTTCAAATTTTTAACTGTCTACATTATTTTGATTTTTAAAACTTGTGTACTTGCATGAGAGGAAAGTTTTGTGCATCTCAAAAGAACACAAATCACCTAATGCTTAACGGGCTACATTAAATGTATTAAATCATACATTCAAATTAATTTTAATATGTTAACATTAAATATACCTATTTTTAAATTGTTTTCTTTAATCAAACCTGTATCCATCGTTCTTGCAATTATCTGTATTTTCAATGGTCTCACCAAAATCACTATACAAATACAATGCTTAAGGCCATCCCCGGCCATGCGGATAAGATATGGAACAAAAGGTTAAAAATCAATCCATGCATCTTCCACAGTTTTCTACATACAAAGTTTGTAGAGGTCTCATTTGCTTCAGTTTTACAACAGAAATATTTGTACAGGGGCACAGTGTAAGTTTTTGTTCGTAAAATGTTTTTTTATAATTTTAAAATTGGGAAAAATTTAAAAATTTGTCTGTAGTACAGGCTATAAGACATACTTAAGTTTTGGGCATGCTATATTTTTCGTTAATTGATTATGATTTTAAAAATTAATGGTTGTATAGACATAACTTTACAAGAGATAAATTGCATAGTTAATTTTTGGCTATTGTTCGCAGCTCCGAGATGGCTCACATACACCAGTCTTGCACGTGAAAGCACGCCTTTGAACACACCGTTGCTAGTTTTCTGCCTGTCTTGACTTCCGGGTTGATATTGACACTCTGCTCAATGCTCGTAATCTTCTTGCGGTGTGAATTAACGTACTAACGGAATTAAAATTGTTAAGAACAATACCAATGCATCAATTCAGGCACAAAGGAAAATCATATGGAGGCGCATGACTAGGGTAACGGTAATCATACGTTTTCATACGTGAAATGCATGTGTTACATATTATCCTTCATTTAGTACCAAAGTAAACTAGTAAAGCCATATACTCCAGCCTCATATAAAATGATAGGTTACAGCCAGAACTGCGTTGTTTTCTGCAACAGATAGTCAATGATACAGTGCAATATGGTTAGCTTACAAATGTAATAACTCTTTGGTAAAGTCTCTATCATGACACTCTGGATGTCACTTTGTGCTTCTATCTTAGCTTTTCGCCTACATCTACTAATCATTCCTCACATATTATTTTCTGCTGTCAGCAGAATGCTGCATACAGTCGTGCCATTTATCAGCAGTTATCTGGCATACTGCTAACGGCCGTAACACACACACAAAAGTGATACTGTGACTAGCCTGAACTAAACTGTGTTCTTTTGGGCTTACGTCATGTAGTTGCGTACAGAAAATGCAAATGTGATAAGGCATCCTGGACAGTGTTGGCTCCAAACCACTCTATAATGCTGGCAAGTCTGAGAACATTGCTGACTCTGCTTTTTTAGTAAATGAGGGTAACGTTACATGGCCACCGAAGAACTCAAATTACATTACGTAATTACTAGATTTTGAAAAACAAAATACTAGATTTAAAATTATTTGATATAACAAAAGTGGCATGAATGAATTTGTAGTTTCCATATTTACAAAAAATAATGACAGATTCTAAAAGTATAATTGCACATAATCCGCAGGTTTAAAATTTAAATTTTTGTGTTTTGATCTTAATAAATGACAACAATTTTAAGTAACAGACTATCAGATAACACAAGCAGAATTGAAGTACTTCTTTAAACAGTGGATTCCCTACCTACTGTTTCTCAGGGCACTGCCGAAAAATTTCCATACATCCGGGATTTCACTAAATGAGGGTTCTGACATGTACAACAATAAAATACAACTTCTAACCTTATTAGATTTCATGTTAAGTATAATGAGAGCTGTAAATTAATTGTGAATAAAGTTTTAACTAAAAAACAAAATAAAAATAGGAATTTAAAAAAAGTATTACTATAGGTATTATGTAAATAATATATTAAAAAACATTTCACCTCAACTCATTTAAATAAAGAATACAACACCACAAAATATCTTATATAATTGATTGTAATCCGACATTTAAAGTAAGCAGACTTGAAACTTTCAAACCCTCTGAAAATGAAAATATTGTGAGACAGAATACAAGCCAAATACTGAGAGTATTAATTATTCCAATAGCTGACCAATGAATAAATGCCTCCACAAACAAGGCAAGAATTCTATAAAAGCTACTGACTAGACCTATTATCGTACCCCTCTCTGTCAACATTGTAAACATGTTCAGTTCTACAAAACAAATAAAAAATTCACTACATAAAACATTCTTTGCAGTGATTTTAAATCTGCCATACTTTAAAGCTACACCACTTTTTTTAGGTTGTTCACTGTAAAATGAGCACTTCTGAAAGCCCTGCTTAAGAGCTACTTGTATGCACATTGTGTATTCTTCCACAATATTTGAAATTAACATTTCCATCAGCACTATCACTTTATTCATGTGTCAATCAAGTGAAACTATTAAATTGTTATAAAAGTAGATATTTTTACTTTTTTTCCTCCAAAATGTTTACTTACAGGTATTTCTTTTACACTGACTGAAGGGCTGAAGTTAGAAACTCGATTTTTCTGCTGCATAATATCATACATATTTACCTTTACATAAAAAATTGAATCGTGCTTAGCAATCTTCACTGAAGCTTCAAGACCTACATATGCAGAAAATGGATGTTTGTTTAGTCAGTTTAAACCTCTAAATCTGGTGAGGTAAATTTTAAGATACAGTGGGAATAGGCCGCTAAGCTACAAATTACATTTTGAAAAGGAAACAGGAGATACTTGGTGGACTTGTGGACACACACACACACGTCGGACGAACACATTTTCCACATGGATGCGTGGTCACAATGTTTCACAGGCTAGGCAACCTTTTTCAGGTGGAAAATGGTGGTACACTTCAGTCTGGTGAGCAGTGGTTGACAAATAGTGAACCTAGAAGCCAGGAGGCAAACTAGGGTGAGGAGGAAAATTTGAAATGTGGCAGAAGTGTTATGTTTAAGCCACGTGCATGTCTGGATTTGGTGATATATTGGTGGGCCAATTCCCAGCATCGTAGTTCCACACTATTATTAGGAGATGGTACGGCCTACACCACTCTAGTTGTGTAACAGGAGTCAAAGTTCTGGTTGTGAGATGATGTGTGCACTGCAACTGGCTTCTCCTACAAATTCACATTCACTGCAGCTATGGCTTGTTTGGTGTCTACTCTGTGGCCATTCATTCTCTGTCTGAGTGTTTGTAGTAAGGCCAATGTACTATGTATTGCAGTGAATGCACTGTAGCTGGTATATGAGGTTTCCTATTGCAAAGTTGTAGCTGCTCTGGATAGGATAAGTCTGGTTGGTGAGTCTGCTGTCGAAGGAGGTAGAAGATTGGTGCATAGCTCAAGAGCTACGACATGGGCTATTGCAAGGATGAAACCCCCTGGGGGTGGTGATATTACCGACTGTGGCATTGGGTGCCAATTTGGGGTTCACCAGTTTGTTCCGAAGGTTTGGGGGGTCATTTGAAGACCAATCTGGGTAGTTTGGAAAACAAGTTTTGAGCGAGTGGTGTGGTTCTGAGTTTGTACATGCCCTCGGTGTAAGGGACAACCAAGCCAGCAAGATGTTGCCAATGCACATCAGCATGGGAAATATGTTTGTCTGTTGCACACTTGCCACACACACACACGTGTATACAAGTAGCACCCTATGAGTACTTGTGCCTTTTGTCTCCTTAAATGTAATTAAATTTCAATTTTGTTTTAATTTCCAGGTTAGACTTGAAGATGGCAGCAGAATGATAAAGCTATAAGAGCATTAAATATCTATGTGGTGCAAAGTGGTGAAGAGTAACTACCATACTCTCAATGGTCACTGTCTAAAACCAGTCTGCATTTCACTGAAGATCTACTGTTGAATATTTACGCAATGGTTCTTTTCCAACAGCCAAAAATTAACTTTGTACCAAAAAGCTAATCTTAGTAAAACTGCATTTTCGCTGATTTTTGCCTGCAGACAGTCAAACTCAGGTCTGCTTATAGTAGACCAGGATATAAAAATATGACTAAACATCGTAAAAAAACACACAGATGCAACATGACATGCACACTACTTTATTTAACGAGTGATATGGTACTGTAACTTGGTGCAACTACCTGATTGTCACACCACAGGAAACCTAACAAGAACTAATATATTACAGAAAATAATATATTACTGGAAATTATGTATATGTATGTACATATACACACACACCTTATATATCACATATGGGTACTACAATTCCAAAATGTGTCTTATCCTGAAAAATCAAAAATACAGGTAGCTATACTACCACTCTCTATGATCAATATGGAATACAGTTATACAAATAATATATTCCACAAAAATTCCTATCCCGTTAAATTTAATAGGGCAAATATTGGTCAAATTTGAAAATGCGTCATCTTCCAGGAGTTTATTCCATAACTTACCTTCTTCTAAAATGGGTCTTCTCCAATGCTACAATGACAGCTAATATAATATATTATTCCAAAACAAGTCTCATCCTCCAACAATGAATTGTCATTTCTGTAAAGTTAGGTTCTGTGTAATATAATCAGACATTATTATTTGATGGTGGGTAAATAATTTCTGTTGGCCAACCAGTATTTGCGTAATTCTGAACATTTCAAGTTATTTAAAGTAAGCTTATTGGTGTGTCACTTCAATGAGTTTTCTTTTCAGATCATGGGTGATTGTAGAACAGCTAAAGTATCGATAGGCAATAAAGGTAAAGGAGATTTAATCCAGAGAACTGGAAGAAAACTAAAGACAAGATTGCAAGATAAGCTGAGTTTATTTACTAGGTACCTCTGATTGCATGATTATAATCTCAAACTTTAACATCAGTCTTCATTAGCTTTCATTCAGACGTTTATCTGTCTATCACATTACATTAAAGGGAAAGCACTAAAAGAGGAACGAGACGGGTGATACTTGTTCAACGAATTATGAAAGAAAGTGAAATGCTATTTCCCAGTTCATTGAAAGCTTGAAACCTCTCAAAATACACTACTGCAGTGGTAGGTCCAGTAGAGTATCTATCATCTGATCTTTTATAGACTACGGCGGATGTAGAACGATCAGCGTGCCAGTATTGACTTGAGTCAAAATGGACTTTTTTTTTAGGAACTATGTAATTGAAACATACAATATTGGTTTCGGGCAACAAGCAACTGATGAATACTCATACTGTATACAACTAGACATTAAAGTAAGAATGCTACAAATGAAAAGGATAAAAGGACATGTATGATTGATAAACACATTAATGTTCTTAGATACAAGGCATTCTTTAATGCTTTAAAGACAAAGTACAATAACATTCTGACCCTTTTGTATGACGGTGAGAAAAACCTTGTTATGCCCAAAGTGCCCAACCAAGCAGCGTATTATAACAGACCATTATACATATATTATTTTACGATTTGTAGGGGGGTTCTTAAAATATCCATTAGATAAGCAAAGTGTCTTCATCTACCACATCTACCACTGGTTTTAAAGTGAATATGCAAAAAGTGCAAATTAAATTGCTAGTGCTGCCTTACATCACTTAAAGACAATGACACTTGATCCTGAAATAACAACAGTCAGGCGTTTTGTAGATGGCTATGGAGGCCAGAACAAAAACTCAATTTTTGTTGGCATGGCTTCAAAGTGGCTGCTTGTGCCTTTAGGTAAAAACAATAGTGTTTTATTTCCCTGTAACTGGCCAATTGTTTCTTCCTTCAGATCGAGTGTTTGCTATATTAAGAATAGGGTGATGAAAAAAGTAGTGATTATTACTCCTCCGGAATATGTTGACATTTTCTTAAGAACATGGGACTGTAATTCAGCTAGGAGGGAATGAATGTCTAGTTTTACATTGGTAAACAAAGGTTGATGAAGTTTAGTTGAAGCCGGATAAATGGCACTTTCAGTTTAAGCCTTGTAGGAGGATTGCCTTAAAATGCAACATAAAATATAACCAGGACATTGTTAGTGGGGAGGATAATTATAAGACAAACCTCTGGAATTTTGGAAGTGTTGTTAAAAAGGGTCACAGCAATACTGAAATTAAGCCTGGCGTTTCCAAAGGGAACAGTATTAAAGGAGCAACATTACAGGATGTTAAAAAGTTCCTAATCAAACATTTTGGTAATGCATGGAAAGACCAGCCATAATTATCCATCTACATGAATCTATTGGCTAGCAATAGGGCTGACCATGCACAGGGCGTTGAATCAGATGTTAATTGTTGTGGTGAACTAGACTGTGCACCATTGCATTGTGTTTAAGAACATTTCGAAATAAACTTTTTCATGATGAGAATATTTTGAGGTTTTAATTTTTCAGTTAACTAAAATCTTGTTTTACTATTAATTAACTTTCATTCACTTCTTTAACAATGTATACCTTATGTATTGACATTCTGAAATACAAAATTGTATTTACAATAAAGATTTTTGTGTTTTTTCACAACATGTCTTATCCGGTTATGTTATTTCCAAAACCTGCCTTCTCTTAGGTATAGTTCCAAAACTTGCCTTCTCCAATTTCAAAACATAAATAAAAGCTATACTGTAGAAAGCAACCTAACTAGTTTATACTCATGATCTGTATAACCTACAAGGTTTATTTTAAAAGAAAAATAATTTATTTTCACATACTATATGGTAAAACTGTTTTCTTGATTTGTGAAAAAATGAAAAAGTGAAGATAACACATTTTGGAATTACAGGACTCATATATACTCACACATTTTATATTTATATGTAGATTATGTATTATATATATATTTATTTATTTAGCAAGAGAGGGTTTTTAGTGACCACTAGACCACTCTGTCACATGTTGTAATGTTCCTCGTCAAGGATTGATGAATGGAAGTTACAACTCGGTTAGCTCAGTTGGTAGTAGCATGAAACTCTAAAAAGACGCCAATGAAAATAAAGTAAAGTTCCAGTTTTTTACTTTGTGCTTTTATTTATCAATCACATGAAATAGTTCACATACAATCAGATATACTGAGTACGAACAGGTTTCAGGCAAAGAAACGAAAATAACAGCGCCGCAGTGGTTTATTTATTTCATGTCTTGAAAACTTGTCTCACAAGAAGAAATACAGGTAGCGACCTCCCACACAGACGGAGAAATAAATGAGCAGGATAAAGTTGCTGGTGTGGGCGCTATTTGTCACGCCCAATGCGGCCTCGGCGAGTGCTTGTTGTCAACTGCTGGTTATCGACTGCTGGCTGGCGCTGCTAGTTGTCGACTGCTGGAGCACTGAGTGTCTACTGCTGGCAGGCGATATACACACGGAGTATTAGTCGCTGCGTGCGTATCCAGCCCCCTCTCTCAAAGTATCAAACGTAACCAAATAAGGGCATGGCGTGGGCCAAGCACCCTTTTCCCATGCTATCCGAACAGCGCCGTAGGTAAAAGATAATCCAAAGTTTCCAAAACAATAACTGTTGACGCAATTCGGAAAGCTTCTATCACTAATGCTGAAGCGTAACAAAGCTAAGATTTTCTGAAACAGCAAACATACGGCCGATAAATAAACTACCATGATAAAAGAACTCCCACTGCTTTAATTTCAAACCCCGATAATATTTTACAAAGTCCCGCTAAACAAAAGAAAATGAACCGCGGCTAGAACCTTGATAATTAATAATATTGTGTCATTACAATGTATAAAATTTGCCCTCAACTCCACAACCGTGTCATCCATGATAAACATACAGCGGAGGCGAATAAGAATGATAGCAAAAAGTTGATCAGTAGTAGTCTTATGATATTCAGTTTAAGAGGAAAACTGTAAAAAGTAAAAAAATATAAATTTAGTTTTTTACCTTTAATTACCAGGCACTTCTCCTCTTTTTGATTTTCCTCTGCCCCAAGTAAAATACAAACAATTTTCAAATTGAAATAGGTTTACAAAATTTATGCAAAAATTACATCAATATAAAAAAACTATACAATTTAGGGGTTACAAAAAAATGTGCCACTACAAAAATATATAGTTACAGAAATATATACAATTACATAACTGGCACCAATTTTCCCAATTTACAATTCACTATATTCCCAAATTTACATGTCTCAAGCGAGACTAAAACCCCTAGGTGTGTGACCTCCCCCGAGTGTCCGCCACTGCTTAGATTACCAGGGTATTTATAGTGACGTTTTCATAACTGCCGTCCACCCCAAAGCTATGGAGAACATCTTCGAAACGGAAGCAGATCTTCCTTCGTCCAATCCAATTCAAAGGCGGTGCTGACGTCACAAGGCGACCCCCTCTCAGTCGCCTCAGCCCCCGCTAGGTGGAAAGAAACACTGTGCACTCAGTATAGTTCCGACCTTCACCGAACTAGCAAGCACCCGCGCCAGAGCCTAACGCCTCCTCGACTACCATCAACGGGCAACGTCTTCAAAAACGTAAGTCCCCATTATCAGCACGAGGAAGCGTAACTCCGTTACAATTTATTCANCAGATCTTCCTTCGTCCAATCCAATTCAAAGGCGGTGCTGACGTCACAAGGCGACCCCCTCTCAGTCGCCTCAGCCACCGCTAGGTGGAAAGAAACACTGTGCACTCAGTATAGTTCCGACCTTCACCGAACTAGCAAGCACCCGCGCCAGAGCCTAACGCCTCCTCGACTACCATCAACGGGCAACGTCTTCAAAAACGTAAGTCCCCATTATCAGCACGAGGAAGCGTAACTCCGTTACAATTTATTAATTTATTTTTCCAATTTCAGTGGAACTGTGCACCAGTGGACTTTAGTTAAACATGTCATGAAAAATGTACTGGTACTCAGTGCCTACATATGCAAAAGTGTTTTTATAAACTCACACTTGTTCCAATATCTTTGTATGAACATGTCCACAATAAAACACTTACTGGATACAATAAACTAAACCTAAGTGAACACTAAAAATGTTCTACATACTCACCAATTGAGTCTGCAGTGTCATCTACCACATCCCAACGATCCAACCGGCCCAAGGCTGACAACAGTTGACCAATGGTCCCACCCTGCCATTTATTTAATATTTCATTGGTGCTATCAGTTGACAGTCTGAGAAGTGGAATAATCTGACTACTCAGGCCCGCAAGCTGCGCAAGACCTCTCCAGTCCCTACACACAAACAAATCACTTATTAAAGACCAAAGAAAACAAAATATTTGAGCTACTCTGAAACTTTTTAAATTCCCACAATTCAGTATTAGAACACTAATGCAAACTAATGATTTATCAATTAAAGTCGCCATGGTGGTGGTGGTGGTGGTGGTGGTGGATTGCCGGATTTTGACTTCCACAACAATTTTGATCATCGTATCTGGAACAAGCTTCACCAATACAAAATAAACTAGAAATACAGCATTTTACATTTTTTTGAGATTATCCTTCAAGTTGGCAAGATCTGTTACACTTTGATAATGCTTGTTTTTTATTTCCCCAAAATAACACAGGAAACACATTAATATAGCATACAGATTACATTTGGTAGAACGCATATTTAAGATAGCATTTAGTAATGTGTTTATCCACTCTACGCACTGATATTACAGCAATGTCCATACTAGTAAACTATGGTGTAGAAATTTAAACTGTTGAAGTTGTTTCTTGTTCTTAACTTGAAATTTATGAACTCTTTTCGTTTCTGGTGGCTAGTATCTTTCCACCCTTTACTGATACATTCGTGAATTTTTTTTAGCAAAAAGCTAGCAGACCATTTTACGTAACTGTGTTCCATGCTGTCAATATCAGANCTAGTAAACTATGGTGTAGAAATTTAAACTGTTGAAGTTGTTTCTTGTTCTTAACTTGAAATTTATGAACTCTTTTAGTTTCTGGTGGCTAGTATCTTTCCACCCTTTACTGATACATTCGTGAATTTTTTTTAGCAAAAAGCTAGCAGACCATTTTACGTAACTGTGTTCCATGCTGTCAATATCAGACATCATGATCAACTGCATTGGTGTTGCAACCAGACTATGGTTGTTTCTGGCAATCCTTCTTACAGTCAGTCATATGAACAAAGCCTTTCTGCCTTGTCTTCCTCAACATCATGATCAACTGCATTGGTGTTGCAACCAGACTATGGTTGTTTCTGGCAATCCTTCTTACAGTCAGTCATATGAACAAAGCCTTTCTGCCTTGTCTTCCTCAACATCATGATCAACTGCATTGGTGTTGCAACCAGACTATGGTTGTTTCTGGCAATCCTTCTTACAGTCAGTCATATGAACAAAGCCTTTCTGCCTTGTCTTCCTCAACATCATGATCTGTTCTGTCTTGTCCTTCAGGCAGACTCGACTCTGTGAAACTTGGGCAATAAAAAACAACGTGGACACATTCAGAAGGCAAATGTCTGTTGAAAAGTTTAAGTATAGAGTTGCAGGCAGCACAGTTTGTTCTACTGAATAAACCTCTGCGTAGCACAATCCTCTTTAAATAGGAAGTTGTTTTGTTCATTTCTTGCTGGGTTTTGAGATGTTCAAATTGAATATTTTCTTGAATGATTCCAAGCAAATTTCATATCTGAGAATTAAAAACTAATTATAGTAGTTTGTTACATCTTAATAAATTTGCCATAATTCATGGTCATTATTTATTTTACTGTAAGATGTCTTACCTCAAAGTCTCAGTTGATGTAAATTAGAGGTTCTGCAAACACTGAAAAATTAAACTCTAACCGAATACCTACTTGCGGCTTGAGCATGATGGTGGTGGTAGTACTGTACACCCTGAGTAAACCAAGATATTGTGAACTACTTTTGCAGAATTGACACTATGAACTAACATGTTAGCATTTACTTGCACTTCGATGGACAGTTGATATTTTTAAAATTCCTTTGCGTCTTTTCTTTTTTTTTTAGTGCACATGCAACAGTAGCTGCTTTGAGCTTTTGGCCAGGTTCTGTGGCCACTCCCTTGACCATTAGGTGAATACACCTTTACTCACTAAGATAACATTAAAGATAATATTAAGACAGATGTGGACTGTTTCCTGTGGGCAGGGTCTGACATTTCAATGGTGGCAGATCAAGTAAGTGACACGTACCAAGTTTAACTCACCCATTTTTCTGAAATGTGTTTTGAAATGGCAATTAGAAATTATTTTTTCAATTACTGTGTAATGAACTTCATGTTATATTTAGAATGTGTAGTAGTCCCTTCTCACCTTGACTTATACCAACCATCTATACTTGGGATTAACAATATAAAAAATTAATGATTAAAATTAATTGTTAAAAAGTGTGTAATTTTTAACTTATTAGTTAACTTGAAAACCAATTAATTTTTATCTTTTAATCATTACAATATCTGGTTAATGGTTAAACCTAACATTTGTTAACTTTGCAATTGCCTGGAGGCTGAAGAGGACAACAAAATATATGCAAATGTCATTAATATTTTGACAAACTTCTTAAAAATACGTAATGTATTTGACGGCCGACAAGTTGCACACCACGATATACAGATTGATACACTGACATTATGTACTCAATCGAAGATCATCGTTAGTCACATGCAACGTGATTGTGAGGTAGGCGAGATGCCGCCGTCGCAATCTATTGATACAATCTCTCGCTACCCAAAAATCACAGTTGCATAGTTGATGGTCCTCGAGCAGTGTTCACATTTTGGTTATTTTTGTAGTCACTGCACTGGTCTGCTTTCCTGCTAAGTTGTGCTATAAGAGTTTATTTTAGAAATTTTATTTCAAATGGTTCAAACGGTACATCATTTTGATAAGTAGGCATATCTGATTCGGCATCCAGCAACCAAGTTGTGGTAATTTTTTTCTGGGACTGTAAATTGTAATTTTTAATTTATGTTTTGAATAAACATGGATGAAAAACTTTTTTTGAGACTTTATTTTAACTGTAAAATTTTTTTGTTCTTTAACTTTTAACTTTAATCAGTTAACTTTTTCTTACTCTAACTTTAATCAGTTAGATTATTTTATTAACTTTCCCAAGTATGCAACCATCAATACCCTTCACACATTTGCATTTCCTTGGATATGGATTTTCCTGATCACATTTTATTCCATCAAGGATGTCAGGATGATCTGAGCGTGTGATAACTAATAAACTGCTGGATGGTCTCCACTGCGCAAGCCCTCAATCGTGTTGCACTTTACTGGTACATTGATATTGTTCTTTTGTTTCTAATCAACTTTCCATATTACTTGGGGCAGTGAGTTTACTAGCCAGTTTTGAATTTGCAAGGTACTTTGTCTGCACAATCATGGTTAGGAAGAAGTCCTGTAGCATTAAAGGCCATTTTTAACCCAAAACATTGCAGTCTTGCAACCTATGCGAGCACGAATTATAGACTAACCTTTTGTTGAACTATATGGTGCCCCATTTAACACAAAATTACATGTGTATGCTTCAAATGTTCAACCCATGTTATTAAATGTACAAGTTTTATGTAATTACTGGAAAACATTTTAACTACTTTCTGAAACGCATAGTTATATACCTGATTCCCTACACAAAATAAACACAATGTATTTTGTTGATGAGTGAGTTCTGGTTGTACACAACTACATGGATTTTAGGGACTCAATATTCTTTTATGTGGGAATATGAATTTAAGACAATATATTTTTGGTGTTGCAATTCATAAAAAAACAACCACCAAGTACAGTTGTATTCTGCAGACATTTCTAAAAAATTACACTCTCTCAGAAACAGTGTGGATGTCTTTGTTATTAGTTGACTCACTTGGAAATTCCATACTCTAAATTATTCCTGAAAGTAAACAATAACATTTGCTAANTCTTTGTTATTAGTTGACTCACTTGGAAATTCCATACTCTAAATTATTCCTGAAAGTAAACAATAACATTTGCTATGTGTCGTGTCAATAAGCTGTACAGATTCATGTAATTGGCTGCTTAAATATGTTAGTGTAGCCCTCACCTGTTATGTATGCCAAGTGGGAAAATTATAAAAATATCTCCGAAGCTTACAATAAGAGCAATGTAGAGGAGCAGGAGACTTGGTTTTTTTTTTCAACCAGTACCTCCTCCTAACCCATCTTGTGTGTATTTTTCATAAGAAGACTAGAAAAAAATTGNGGTTTTTTTTTTCAACCAGTACCTCCTCCTAACCCATCTTGTGTGTATTTTTCATAAGAAGACTAGAAAAAAATTGCAACATGTGTATGTTGTGACAGGTTAATGAAAAATTTTTCATTTCTCCGATACATAATTTCCACCTTCAGCATTATTTTGCATACTTCACCACACGAGAAATATGATCTTCATAAAATTTTATTTTAATGAAAAGTTTGTCTACATTTCAGGTTGGGTGAAAATAGAATGCCTTCTTAAAAGATGAGCTATTTTTTACTTTTAACATGATCCAGTCATACCTGAATTCAGCATTAAATCTATTTGATGGAAAAGCTAATATGATAGTTGACCTTTTGCTTGCATATTTTGGATAAGAGAAAACTGTTCCATAACAATACATTGATAGTATACTGTGAACATCTCATCCTTCTTCACACTGTTGTTTTAATTACAGGTATCTTGGTTTGTAGGAGTGATATAACCATCTATTTTTGATTTTCATATCTTTTAGAGTTATCTTTTTGTCAATGGCTAATTGGTGTATCATAAATAAAAATGTCTGTCCCCATCAAAATCAACTGTTTCTCCTTGCTAGTATCTGCAATTGCAACACCTTTATAGTTTCAAGATCATTTTCAGTTTTATAACTCTTAAGTTATTCTGCATGTCACAAAACCTCATCACTTCTGTGATATAAAATTTTTCCAACAAACCCATCCAGACTCATATTTGTTTGAAGTCTGTTGTGTAATGACTGATGAGCTTAGCACACAAAGCGGTGTACGAGTCAACTCACTTTGGTCTAGCGGGCCAAACGGGCGAGCTTGTAGCGCAGCCATCACAGACAGTTATGTAACATTGCTGTGGAAAATTGTGTGAGATAGAGAACCATTATAAAGGAGAGAGAGCACTGCATGATGGCAGCATGCAGCAGAGTGCTAGCTATGCACAACTACTTTGCCAATTATATTATTCTACTGCCTCCTTTTGTCACAATGAGAGTATTATTTTCCCTTCACCCTGCCCCCCTCCCCCAAAATGCTAGTCTTGATGAAGCCAGCATAATTACTCAGACCTGCGTGCAGCCAATTCTAACATTTTCTCTGTCTGCAGTGTGCTCCTTTTCTTGTGGCATGTTTCAGACATGCTTGCCTCAACCATTTAGTCTCTTGACATACTTTGTGTGCAGCCACCCTAAAGGTTAATGGGACAAATGCTAGTTTGGGTGGCTGAAAATTAGCCAGCATGAGGAATCCACACACAATGTAGCAGTGTACCCATTCCCAACCATTCACGTTGGGTAGCAGAAGCCTCACAGATGTTACTAAAAGTATCAGATGGCAGACCAGGAAAGCATGCCCGAGGAAGCCCAACTACCACCTTCACACCTCAAATGAGCATATAGGGCATCTGCAACATGATCATGACTATTGCTGTCAACAATCCTCTAGCCAAAACCAGTCTAACTCCACCTGGTGTGAAAATATTTCCAAGACCAGTGTCTACGATCTCAGAAACAACACAGTAAGGGCCCAAGCTACACTTCCTCTCCCTACATGGTGGGAGTGGGCTTTCCAAGAATTATGGATGCAAACTGTTTATCCCACCAGCTTACACAGGTAACCTTTAGGGATAATACAGAAGAGCCCAATGAGAGTGAGCTGACCTGGTGGAGTATCCTTATCAAGATAGCATTAGATAAGGGCACAACCTGATTAAGACATCCTATTCATCAGAAAGGAGTCGTGTAGCAGATTCTGATCTAAAAAAATTTGCTATCAACAGAAAATGAAAAGACACAATCAGTAGGCTACATTTATAATTTCAGTCAAAACTTGACTTTCGGAAAGCCAACTTTCCAAACTAGTGTTTTAGTGACGTGTTAATACCATACCATGAAAATCTNCAAAACTTGACTTTCGGAAAGCCAACTTTCCAAACTAGTGTTTTAGTGACGTGTTAATACCATACCATGAAAATCTGTTTTAGGAACTAGTGTTTTGTTGAGTTAGTTTATGCCAGAAATTACTAGTGTCAAAATCATTTTTAAAACTGTAATTTCTTTATGTTATGCTAACATGAGAAAGAAATGTATTCTGCAGAAAAATTCTCAATATGGCTGGAAAGTTACTTAAAGTTACATACATTGCTTTANATGAGAAAGAAATGTATTCTGCAGAAAAATTCTCAATATGGCTGGAAAGTTACTTAAAGTTACATACATTGCTTTACAAAGTATAATCTAAAAGTGATTATATTTCATTACTTTTTTTAAGATGTCACATATTTATTGTGTGATATATAATTTTGTAATTACAACAAAATTATATAAACACTGTGCATTTGGACACACTATTTTTAATCAATTAAACATAATGATTTGCTTATAAACAGATTCTCGTAGCATATGTCATGTCACCCCTAAAAAAAAAAAAACAACGCTGTCTTGCCTCTTCACTTCTCACCCTGAGAGGTTGGATATCCTCTGTCTTACACGGAAACAAAGAAGGTTTGGAGGAATTTATTGATTGGCAACATGAATGGGAAAGGGAGAGGAGGGGAAACGTAAACATGGGGGAAGCTCAGCTTTGAGGAGTGACAGGTTTCAAAGAGGAAGTCAAGGAGGGGGGAAGGGACGAGACCGGAGAAGAAGAGGCAGGTGAAAGAGAGAGACAAGGAGTGAAGTAGCGCGCTGATTGGTACGCAACTAACTCCCTCCTGCAACCCAAAAATTTGGGGGAGGGGAAGAATGGAGGAGGAAGCAACGTCGCGCACGTCTGCTGGTCGTTACATAATGCCGCTGTCAGACGTAGATTTTTTGTACTCACTTGTCACTGCATACACGTAGTTTGCGGCATTCTTTAAACACAGGATCTACAAGGGCAAATACAATAAAAGAAATTAAGGTGGAACCGTAAATTTTGTTATAATGATAACTCGCTATAGCGATAATTTATTTAGCCATTGTCGACTATCGTTATAACGCGGCTCCACTGTAATTCCATTCCCCTGAACATATTGAAGGAAGGGGTATGGAGGGTGAGCTTTAAAATAGCAAATGGGAACATGGGTCGTATATGGTATCGTTGGATATATAGTCTAAAAGAAAACAGCATTTACTAAGACAGTTGTTTTCTGATGTGCATAGTTTATGCACAATGAAAATGAACAAAAAGTATTGTCATTCTTACTACGATCAAAAGGAAATCAATGAAACATGTTTTTCTGGCGTGCATACCTAGATTACGTACAATCAAAAGGACGTCTGGTGTACTATAAATACCGGTATGGTGAGAACCACTGTGAAATGGGAACTGGGAACACTCATTCGCACACATCACTGTTCATAAGTGTTTAAAATATCGACCATCCTGTACCAGACATGACTCAGCACTCCTTCTTACGTTGGCGGTTGCTCGGCGGACCTCAGCCCAGCTGAGAGATCTACATGCTGCTGTGATTTTGTCTTTCATGTCTTCCCTCGTTGTTGGACGCATGCAGTAGACAATGTCTTTAATTCTCCACCACAAAAAGAAATAATTTGGGGACAAGTCTGGAGAACGTGGTGGCAAAGCTACACAACCCATTCGTCCAATCCACCAACTGGGGAATAACATGTCAGCAACTAGCCGAGCTCTGCGTGAAAAGTGAGCAGGACAGCCATCCTGTTGAAGCCACAGTGTTAATCGCAGAGCGAGAGGGACATCTTCGATCAGTTGATACAAAATATTCACTAGGAAGTCTGCATAAGCTGCACAATTCAATTGCCCTTCAAAAAGATATGGTCCTATGACACAATTCCAAGAAGGCCTCACCAAGTATTAAGGCTCCACACATGCTGGCTATCCACCTGATGGAGCCAATGTGGGTTGACTGCAGACCAGTAGTGGGCATGATGTATTTTAACTTCACCATTACTCATGAACGTGTCCTCATCAGTCCACAAAATACTGCGATGGAAAGCACGGTCCGTGCTAGGTACCAGTTGCAGAAATTAATGCGCTTAGGAAAGTCATTACTCACAAGTTCTTGGTGCAGCTGTATATGGTATAGATGTAAACGATTATCAGCGAGGATTCTCCACACTGTACTTTGAGACAATCCTGAGTTGCGGGCAACCCTCCCTGTAGAATCACGACGCTCAACTACCATGGCAGCAAGTACATCAACAGCCCTCTCGTCTCTCGCAGGTCATCTGATGCGATGACATTTGTTGCGTGTCAGTTGCACTAGCCCGGTTGTGTGCACGCAACATGCAAGATGCTGGAAGACATTGTATGAGTGATGGACGCGCTGTGGGTATCTCTCTGCTTACAAATGGATAGCAACTTTGCAGTTCCGACAACATTTTCTTAGTATTATCAGCATGTCAAATGCTTCTTCGTTTGTAAACACCATTCCATTCAGAACGAAACACCACAGACAGACAATGTCTGACACTGAAACAAAACGCACGATTAATAGTTGCAATGTAAACCAAATCACTGTCTGAACGAATGTACTAGTGCTGCATTATTAATCGTGTTTGCTCGGAAACAGTCCAATACCTACTGCACAAGTCCATGCAGTAAGGCACACAGGTCACTGCTAGTATCAAAGGAGTCTCACACTCCAACCGGAAATACCATAATGGCACACATTGTGTATCTGACATGCACAGTTTGCACACAACCAATGATAAATGAATAAATGTAACTGTTCTTATTAGACTGTTTCCAAACAAAAGCAGAAAATAAGGCAGCACTAAGCAGCAAGCAGATAAGCCATCTACCACTAATAGGAACTGCATGTTTTGCATGCTAGTTAACTGACAATCAAAAGTTAATTCATTCAGACAGTAATTTGTTTTACATTGCATGAAGACAGAATCAGAGCAGCATGTGGATCTCTCATTAGTGCTGAGCAACCGCAAATGTAAGACTGAGAGCAGAGTCATTTCTGATACAGAGTGGTCGACATTTAACACTTATGAAGAGTGCTGTGTGCGAATGAGTGTTCCCAGTTCATGTTAGTTCTCTCACACCATACCGGTATTTACAGTACACCCGATATCCTTTTGATTATACGTAAACTAGGTATGCACGCCAGAAAAACAACATGTTTAGTGGATTTCCTTTTGATTGTGTTACGAAAAACACGTTTGTGATCATTTGTCATTGTGCGTAATCTATGCACGTCAGAAAAATGGTGTCTTAGTAAATGATGTTTCCTTTTAGACGATCTATCCTACAATAACTTATACAACCCACATTCCCATTTGAGATTTCAAAGCTCAACCCATATACCCCTACCTTCGGTATGTTCAGGGGAATGGGATTACTATCAATTGATGCTTCATATAGGATATAGTTATCAAAATTTTTTCGCAAACCCCCCGTATTGTGTTGCTTTTCAGAACAAGGGATGATACGGATGCTGTGAATAATCCTGTGTGTGTGTCTATATATATATATATACACACAGAGAGAGAGAGAGAGAGAGAGAGGGATATATATATACACACACACACACAGAGGGAGATATATATATATAAACACACACATGCTCAAGTGTGTACACACATGCAGACACAAACATGAGGGCTGATTCAGAAGTCATGGCAACTGTTGTTTATCTCCCGAAAATGACCCATCACAGCAATTGTACTATGTACAGTTGAAAGTGTACAACATGTACAGTTTAAAGGAGACACAACATGGGGTATGGTTGCAGGAATGTCCGGCTAGGAACAAAGACAAACATGGTGGCTGCTTGAAATCACTGTTATTGATATATTCTCGTACAAACTGTATAGACTCATGTGAACAGGTACGTATTGTATGTGTAGGAACTGTTTAACATCTTTCAAAGTAGTCTCAGAGGATGTCCACAGTTTGTTTCCAGCAATGAGACAGACATTGTCACAGCATTTCGATGAGAGGTAGCATAGCGCACATTGACGGATCTCCTGCAGCCAATGGTATTTCCCGCCTGCCTCTTCGCTGATAACCAATTGTTGCCATGACCTCTGAAAGAGCCCTCGTGTATATGTATGTATATATATGTATATACATACATACACAAATACACACACATATATATGCAATAGAAAGAAAATAAAAGGTAGTTAAATAATATAAATACATAGCTATATGATAATATTAATTGTGAAGATGAGAAATTATTTATAAATAAAAAATAATTTAATAAGGTAAAGATATAAGACCATGTAACATTTTAATTTTAGCATAATTCTTATCCACAAAATACCGAACATTTTTACTCTTCATTTAGAACATTTTTGTGCATAAGTTATCTATTCTTTTGTATCTAGGTGAATTAAATAGTGTTACACGCTCGCTGCTTTGTACAGTACGGGTGATGGAGAATGGCAGAGGACTGCTATGATAGCAGGCGGCGAGTCACGAAGGAATGTTTGGATGACAGGAAAAGCAGTAATCCTATAAGGTTTTTAAGTTATAAAGATATACCGCTGCACATTCTTCTGCCTGGCGCAGTGATAAGCATTTTGCGGCTCACACGCTCCTAGCCTTCGGAAGGATAGAATTTTGAAGGTTATCTGAAGGGAATATCCTGGTTTAATGATCTAGTTTCTATCAGCGTGACTCCGGGTGCAGCGAACCTTCCAGATCAGGGCCAGAGATATAATTTAGGTGCGATGGGCCTCCGAGCCTAGAGTTTATGAGGGTCGGGAGTTTAGGCGATTGTGCAATCTTAAGTGATAAAAGGATGAGACAGAAGAACAAAAAGTGGCGCCGCAAGTGACCAGCGGGAGGAAAATCTGTAACTGCGAGCATCGGTGCAGTGAAGAGTGTGACTGGCAGGCGGGACTATTAAACTGAATGCAACAGTAAAAGACATTTCAAATTATGCCAACAGACAGACTGAACATGTGTTGATGAGAGTGAGTTAATTGACTATAACAAAACAGACACACTGAGAAGCACTTTCATTGGAGTTGAGATAGACAGTAAATATTGTATTCGCAAAGAAATAAAAATAGTAATAGTGGACATAAGATGATTTAATGTAGTAAATAATAGCTGTAAAAATAAATTTGAAATAAAATTTAGTTCTTTTATTTTTATAAAGACCTCCATCTCTCACAAACTCGAATACGCCTCTCTCGCATTTTGTAATAATATGTATGCAGTTCTTTCATTTCAAAAATGTGATGTTTATTATCTTTTGTAATAACTTTTTGTATATTATCTCTTCTCCATTTTAAATGTTATTATTGCAAATGTTTCCCATATAACATTCTTTTACGAAGATACCAAATAATTTTTGTATTCTGTATGTACCATTCATATCAGTTTTATAAATACAAAAAATTATAAAAATTAAAATATTTAATTTTGTTTTATAAATTTTTTATTTCTAATCTTATTTCAATTTCTGCAGAATCAGAATCGATCAGATTTCCACTTTCATCTCTAATTTCTAAGACTATATGATTAAACTACTCATTATTAATTTTTAAAAATTGACGATAAGGGGGCCTATAAATGATAGAATCCCTAACTATTCATAGATTTGGTTCAAAGATAGGTTATTACATGTCCCGAAGTTATTAGATTCATGAGATTTAATAAACGTACCATAAGCTAAACTGCAATGAACATTTATGGTTTTTATTGCATTGAAATTAGGTAATACAATATCTAAAATAATTTCATATTTTTCTAAAATAGTTTTTTTTTTTTTTTTTTTTTTTTTTAGTATCTATTATGTCTGATAATTATTCATCAAACACAATACTGAATTTACTTTTAATTATAATTTTTTCTTTTATATTATCTGGTGTTATATCAACTTCACATTATTTAAAAATGGACCATATGAATTGATAGTTATTATCAACGAATCAATACCATAATAACATTTCAAAATTATAATTTTCTAATTTGTATTTGTTACTGTTATTTCATAATTATTTATGTTAGGGATTAAATTTTGTTACAATCTCTCTCAAAGTCAGTGGGAGTGGGATTAACCAGGTTCATTAAGGGATGGGAGGTCTTAATCAAATGAACGAGTTAACTAGACCTATAATTCCTAATTTATTTACAATAATTACAAAGAAAATATTTTCTACTCAATATCTAACAATAAATTGCTATCACTTGCTAATTACAATTAATAAATTCAATCAATACAATTTTCCATTACCTCAAAGAAATTAATGTAATTAAATAAAATCAGTTTCATTAAACAGTGTATCAAAACCTATTGAATTATTTTATACATTATATATATGTCCATATTTGAAAGTTACAATATTTACAATAAAGTCTGTATCACATGTTCGTACAGTCCCACCTTAGTTCAGTCCAGATTACGCCAGTCTATAATGCTCTAGAGATCTCTGAGCGCACTTGTGCACAGTAACCTTCAACTCTTATATCATGCCTTCTCGTCCTGTCCACACTGCGCAAAACACTCGCCCCCCGCTTTCTCGCAACCTCAGTCGTCCTCCATCCTCTCCACTGATGTCCTACGAAGCACCCGACTTTGTCCAATCACCCCACTTCAGCCAATTTACTTCCACAAGATTTTTGACCCTCAGGCCGCTGCAATATTTATAGGGTCATAGACCATCGCCCAGAAATTTCTCCAAATGCTGCGTTTCACAGGCGGCCCTAGTTCCCAGAATATTCTTGTGCATCCTCTAAAGTTATTGGCTTCCCCGGAAGTGGAGAAGAGAAGGAGGGACAGTGACGCCAGCCAGGTCAGCTGTTAATAATTCCTGGCCACCTGGTGATGGGACCGCGACCAGGTCTGCCTGTGGAGGGGAGGGTCGAGGTGGGTCAATCCCCACAGAGCCAAGTCCGCGCATAGTGTCCATGCCTTGTGCGGCAGTATGCTATATTAAATCTAATTAATGCAATCAAAAGATCTTTATAGCAAACACCATAGTGAAGTTACTTCTTCAAAACAGAATTATTATCAGTCAACTTAAATACCTTATTTTCCATTTGCTGTAAATACAAAAATATTTAATACTAGATGACGAAATTTACTAGCGTGTTAGTGTATTAATTTATGAAGAAAAAATCAAAAATAAAAAGAATGTTGAAGAATTGCCTGACAATAGTAGAGCAATAATAAATGGACCAAGTAATTGTGGAAATATTAATTTAATGATTAATTTCAATTTTATTTACAAAAGAGGATGGTTAAATTAAAATGAATGATATGTTAATTAAAAAGTTTATATCAACCAAAATATATTCAATTACAAAGAGTTTTGAAAATGTATCAATAAAATTACAAGAACAAATATGTTATTTAGATGAGTAAGAAAATATTTCATATATTATATTTCATGATGTTATTTTAGAAAATCAAGATATAATTCGTGAATTTTTTACTAGAGGCAGACACAAAAATATTTGTTTTTTAACTAGCCCACACCTAATCAAATGTACCAAAAGAGTAGGTTAGAAATAACACAAAATTTCTAAAAAATTTGACACAATAAAATTTTTAAAAATTGTTATAATGGTTTTGTTGGTGTACATATGGATTACAATAAACTCAATTTATGACTATTTAAAGGAGAGAATTGCTAAAGATGTATAAACTTTGTAACGTAGCAGCCGTCAGTATTGGCGGCTGGAAATTACAGCTCGGTTTTGCTCAATCGGTATAAACGTGAAACTTTAAAGGCGCTAAACAAATATAAAATAAAGTAAAGTTTTGGTTTATTAATTCTGTACATTTATTTATCATTTAAAGGCAACAGTTCACATACAAGCTTCAAATATGCAGAGTCCCGAACAGTTAGTTTCACCAAACAAAATAAATAAAGAGCAGCGCCGCAGTAGTTTAGGTATTAATCATGTCACAAAATTTACATCGCAAGAGAAAAATGCAAAGGCAGCGACTCCCCACACCAGCAGAGAAATAAACAAGCAGGATAAAGATTGCCGGTGTGGGGGTTATTTGCCACGCTCGATGCGCCTTCGGCGAGTGCTGGTTGTCTACTGATTCCCATTGGTTTGCTGTGCTCGCGGGCGGTAGGCACACAGGATACCAAAAATGTTACCAAATATGGGCATGGCGTGGGCCAGGCAACCACTCCCCACGCCATCCGAACTGCGTCGTAGTAAAAGATAATCAACCCTTCTAGAACAAAAACTGTCGGCTGCAGTTGGAAAGTTTTTATCTACTAATGCTGACGCTAATAAAAACTACGATTTCCGAAAAAGCAATTGTATGCCCAATAAATATACTACCACGGCTTTAACTTTGAATCCCAATAAAATATTACTAGACTTCGCAAAACGAAGGAAAATTAATCAACTATCCCGATAATTATTATAACTGTGTCATTACAACTTTGTTATAATCTTAAATTTATTGCTTTAAATAAGTTATTATTTAATTCAGGATTATGTTTATTATTTGTATTACAATATTTTTCGTTAAAGTAAAATATAATTTTCTATTAAAGTCTGTTGTTTATTGAATGGATCGCAGTAAAATATTGATTAAGCTTAACAATGTGAATAAAATAAAAACTTTTGAAAAGTTAAACTATCTGTTTCCTGGTGATTATTTGGTAAAGAACATCAAATTCTCAAATGGTTTATGGTATTATTGCATAATTTCTAAAATCAAAATAATAAGATAGTACTTCTGCTGAGTGCATAATTTTGGGAGATTTCTCAGAAAACTATACTTTCGTGATGCAAGATGAAGTACAGTCATTTCATTGGGTTAATGCACAAGCCACATTACACCCATTTGTTGTATATTACAAAGTGATTCCACAAAGTGTGAAACCTTTTGTTGTCAGCAACTATTTGGCACACAACACTGTAGCTGTTCACACCTTTCAGTCTGCTTCAACATTTGAAAGACAGATTTCCCAATTGGACAAAAGTGTATTAGTTTAGTGACGGCTCAGCTGCTCAATACAAAAACAAAATTTTTTTTAACCTAGCTAAGAAGAAAGATGATTTTGGACTGTGTACTGAATTACTTTTTTTGCCACATCACAAAGCTAAAGTCTGTGTGATGGTGCTGGAGGTACAGTTAAACAGCTTGTGACAAAGGCTAGTTCACAAAGAACCACTGAGAACCACATTGTATCGCCACAAGAAATGTTATTTTGTTCAAGCTAAATTTTTGGAATAACATTTTTCTTTGTGCCATCAGTAGATACAGTAAAGCACCAGTACAATGAACTTCATTACAACAAACATTTCATTAGTACGAACAAACCATTTGGTCCCGCCAAAATGCTATACTTTCACATGTAAATAATTTTCAGTAGTATAAATTTTTCGCTTAAAATTTACGGTAAATTTATAAAACATTCACTTTAACAAACACTTTTTGCGCTTCACGAATCCAAAAATTTTGGTAGTAATTTTTTTTTAACGGAAATGAAATTAACTTTTTGCATCTACAAACGCCGTAGACACTAAACAATACAAAAACATAAACAATTTCACTGGTATTCTCATAGATGTTGCAGTACTTTGGTGGTGTAGTTTGGTCACAAGCTTTTGTGTTGGCTGATGCAACTAGCGCTTGCCGGCGGTTCAGCGGAGAACTGCGTTAGCAGCAGCTGATACTACAGTACAACGTGGTGCGGCAAAGAAAACGCTTGCAGCTTAATGCCTAGTGCACGATTGTGACACTGCCTATGAAAACTATGCCCATAACTTAACAAAAGTTTTACGTCAACCTATAGTGTTAGTGCATTCTATGAGTTACTTCGTAGAGTATGTAAACATTGTGTTTGTTTAATTCCGTGTTTGCTGTAATAGTTATTACATTTAGTTTTTGTTGGTGAATTATACAATAATTTTTGATCACGCTTCATTAAATATGCTGACAAGAAAACAAAAGGCAATTGACGATATTAAAAGCAGTAGACAATGGAAGAAAAAAAAAATGATATTGTTAACCAATTTGTAATAGCGAAATCCACGCTTTCGACAATATTAACCCAACGCACCGTAATTGAGAAGAATAATTTTTTGTCACCCGAACGTAAACGTGCGCGCCCTTCACCTTATGAAGAACTGGAGAAGAAATTATTTGACTGGCTAATGCATTACAGGAGATCAAATATACCAGTTGGCGGAAATATTTTTCAGGAAAAGGCACGAGAAGAAAACCTTAAATTGGGCATTGAAAACTTTCAGGCTTCTGGTGGTTGGCTGCATAGGTTCAAAGTAAGGCACAATTTAACCCCTTTGAAAGTATGTGGAGAAGCTGCTGCTTTTAATCCTGAGGTTCAGGACAAATGGCAGGAAAATCTTCACACACTTATCTCGGGATATGAAAAAAAAAACCATTTTTAATTGTGATGAAGCCGGAGTTTTTTACAATCTTCTCCCAGACAGAACTTTGGAGGTAAAAGGTCGAACCTGTCATGGAGGAAAGAAAAGTAAGGAACGGTTTACTGTTCTGTTTTGTGTTAATAGTGATGGGTCTGAGAAAATGGAACCACTAGTGATTGGGAAGTTTTCAAAACCCAGATGTTTCAAAAATGTGAAACACCTTCCCTGCAAATACAAAGCCAACTCAAGTTCATGGATGACATCATCATTATTTCAAGAATGGCTCCAGAGTTTTGATTGTAGGATGGGGGTGCAAAATAGGAAAATTCTGCTGTTTATAGATCACTGTCCTGCTCATAATGCTAACATATCAGCACTGAAGAACACCAAAGTGATTTTTTTTCCCCTCCAAACTGCACCAGTGCCCTGCAGCCACTAGATCAAGGGATTATAGCACAGGTCAAAAAGGACTACAAAAAGCAACTGGTGCAATTCCTTCTGCGCCAAATGGAATCTGGTAAAGATGCTAGAAGTTCCTTGAAGTGGAACATTCTTCAGGCCATGCACAGGCTCGTGTTAGCATGGAACAGAATCACACCTGCCACAGTTGCAAATTGTTTTGCCAAGGCAGGGTTTCAGCAAATACACAGGAAGTTGAATGCACCAAAGAAGAAGAGTGTAAAGCTGCCTGGGCAAAAGTGAAGAAAAAAATTGACATTAATGAAACTTCATTCAGTGATTTTGTGTCAGTGGATAATCAGGTATCCACTTGCTCTCCTGTCACGGACGAGATACCTGCGGAGAACATTCAGGCTAGCAGCGATGACAATGACTCAGAAGAGGAAACCGAGATCAAACGTCCTCAACGGGAAGAAATCTGTAATGCATTGGATGTGTTAGAAAGGCTTTTCCTGAGATCTGTAAATTTATCACATCACATGTCATCACTATAAAAAATAGAAAGAGATGTGACTAAAGAACTTAGAGACATGAAGAAGCAGACATCCATCAAAGAGTTCTTTTCTAAAGTTGAAATCAATTGAAGTGTCATGTTTTGTTCTTAAAACATTTCATTTTCTTCAGTATTGTTTTCAAATGGTTTCATGTATGTAACTTTTATTGTTGCTTAAAACATTTTAGTTTACATCAGCAGAATGTTCTTGGGTTGTGTTTTGCTGCAGTGAGTCGGAATGTTTTAAAGGTGGGTCTATATTTNGTGCTTAAAACATTTTAGTTTATATCAGCAGAATGTTCTTGGGTGGTGTTTTGCTGCAGTGAGTCGGAATGTTTTAAAGGTGGGCCTACATTTTATGTAGTACTGTATTCTCAATTCATATACTGTTTACTCTCTTTATGGTATTGTTTATATGTAGTACATACCNGGTCTATATTTTAAATAGTACTGTATTCTTAATTCATATACTTTTACTCTCTTTATGGTATTGTTTATATGTAGTACATACCTACTTACGTATAATTATGTACATATAAAATGTCATATACACTACAATTACTGGCATATTTAAAATCGTACACTTCTACAATTCCAAGCTGTTTATTTATGAAACAAATTGCGATGCCTAAAATCTTTGATTTCAGTTTAAAGAACTTCATTATAACAAACAAGTGGTAATTTGGGTCCCTTGGAGTTTGTTATAGTGAAGCTTTACTGTATTGTTTGTGAAAAGATGATACTTGAAAGACAATTTCAAGAAACTGAAATCATTCCCAATACAAGACAGTATCATGGTTTTGTTGCAGTAGATGGAGATAATCTTGCTGTCTACCAATACTCACCATCACAGAACTATTTAGAGGTACCCATCACAAAACCACAACAAGCTGTTTTGCCGGATCTGAACAATTATGTGCATTTTATTTATGATGGTGACTGGTGGATTGGAATTGTTACAGGCAAAGAAACTGTGGAGTGAGAAAATGAGTAGAAGGTCATATTTTTTTTATCCTAAAGGACCAAGCACTCACTTCAAACTTACAAAGGAATTGGTATGGGTGAAACAAGTGAATATTTTAAGAACGTTGTCACCACATGAGGTAGAAATTTACAATGGAAGAACAGACAACATAAGCAACAAACCGAGTGAAATGTTATCGGAGATTTTCATAGAGAGAATGGCACATTACACAGTAACATTGCTGCATAAACATGGAGTTTGTAAATATTAGTATACGTGTACAAACAATGACTGTAAAAATTACGAGTGAAAATTGAATTATGAATGTACAAAAAGAAGACTAAGATGTAGACATAGCAGCAAGATTTAATCAACTTGGTACCCCAACTTGAATAAATTAACTTTTGCAGTCATTGGGTATTTGTTATGCGTAAAGCTGTTTTTGATGTTTTGAGGTTACTTGCCAGCACGAAGAAAACTTATATTAGCACACTCTTCAAATAAAGCAAAGGTAATTCACATTTGCATTCCTTTCACATACTTTAATTAATCACATTCAGAATGAAGTGGGATTATATAATGCACAATAGATTAAATTTAAAAATATACTTTTTTTTTTGTTATTCAAAGGTCTGTGTACTCAACTGGCGTGAAAATAGCAGAATGGGACAACTTGTGCCTTATCATCAAGAGTATCTTTCATAGAAAACTCAAATTATTGTTTTGTACCCCACAACATTTTTGGCTTCGAAAACAGCAAAGTTTAGTTTTTACCCAAGTTGGAGACTAATTTTTTTCTAGGAAGGAAGTCTTCAACCCAGATAACTTTGATGTTGCATACTGTTCTACATGTAGAAACTAAGCAAACTGAAGATCAGATCTCTAAATGCAACTTTGGTGAAGCAGGGTGAGGTATAAAGTGGGGTAAAACAGTCATCGGAATGCTGACAGCAGATAGCAGCTATCTTGAAAATACAAAATTTATTTTACAATATAAATATAAAGTGTAATAGTATCTTATGTAAGCTTTCAATTGACACTAAAAACTCCACAATAGGCACCTTATTAAAAAGTAAACCTCAGAAATTTGTGAATTTTGAAAAATGGCTGCCATCGTCCACTTGTAGGTAAAAATATAAATAAATGTTTTTCTTTCACCTTGAGGATAGATTAACATTACAACAAATTTTTATCAAAAAATGGTGCAGTTTTCTTTTTTTTTTTAATGTAATGATTTCATATTGAATGATCCTAAACCAAATTTAGAACATTGACAGTGCATTATAAAAGCATTGCATTTAGAATGTGATAATGGCATTAATTTGCAGTTTTGGAATATAGCAAAAATTGAAAAATTAAAGCTTTTCCATTATATTTTTAGAACCATTAAACCGATTTAAACCAAATGTGGTACGTTGATAGTGCATGATGTAATCACTGAATTAAGAAATGTATAATGTCATTAGTACGCCAAGTTTTAGGATCGTGCAAATTGAAAAAATAAAGCTCTTACATTACATCTTGGGAACAATTTCACAGATTTAAACCAAAGTGGTACGTTGGTAGTGCATGAAGTAGGCATCGAATTAAAAACAGATAATTGTTTTAGTCTGCCATTTTGGAAGATAGCGCAAATTTAAATATAAAGCTTTTACATTATATCTCGGGAACCATTAAAACAATCAAGACCAAATTTGGTATGTTGGCAACGCATGATGTAAGCATTGTATTAAGACATGTATAATTTTATTGGTACACCATTTTGTAAGATCGTGCAAATTGAAAAATAAAGCTCTTATGTTATATCTCGGGAACCATTTCACAGATTTAAACCAAATTTGTCTGCCACTTTCAATGATAGCACCACATGAAAAATTAAGTTTTAGAGTTTTATATTGTGAAATTATTAACCTATACCCGTCAAATTCAGGCGACAAGTTATGCTCTTGTAGTCCATATAATTTATATGTCGTACGGAGGTAGTCAAATATTTAAAAAATCACACCAATTTAAATATTTTATGTCAGTATGCCACATGTGCCAAACAATTTCAACCAACTTAATATGTAACAGTATATATGACAAACATAGACTGTGCCTATAAATCTTTAGTTCTCAAGTAATGAAGATACCACCACACGTGATAATGGAGCTTTTTTGTCATATATTTGGCACCAATCAATCGATTCCCACCAAACTTTTCACACAAGTAGTGTTACAGTAGACCATGTTTAAAATGTGTGTCTGGGTTTATTTACAGTATGACTGCAATATAAATAATTTAGATAACTTTATCATATCTATTAAATCATTTGACATATTTTAATATTTATTGGAAGCATCAGATGTATCTATACAGGTCTTGTTTTAGGATATTTTGTACAATAGTGCCAAATGAGAGTCTAAAGCTTTTATGCCATATCTTGGGACCAGTCAAGCTATTTAAACCAAATTCTGCACACAAGTAGTGTTACGGTTAGATCATGAAAACTTATATGATTTAAGTGACTCACACACTGGTTTTCAAAATTATGTCACTGTAAATATTTTAAGTTGATAATCCTTGTCTAACAAAACTTTAGACTAATTACAATCAAAGTTGATGTTCTGAATTCTACCTCCATGATGTAGTTGGTTGCATGCCAGCTTACAGTACGAGGTGATCTTTTCTGTCTCAGGTAAGGCACATGTGTATTAGTAATTGTCTCACTAGTATTGCATTTGTTTCTGGTTGCATCTCTAATGATATCGCTATCAACGAGACATCAAGACCCCCTTACCATCTAACTTTTTAATAACTCCATCAAAATTATTTGCATCCATGTAAAGGAAAGTAGGCTTATTAGTTATATTGATAACTTCTTGTTTTCTCTGGTGGTTTCAAGCTGTTGTTCCAATCACTTTTTCAGTAAATTTTATAAAGAATTTCTTTATTGGTTCTATTTATTGTAGTGTAGTACATCTTATTTGTATGTGTGCCACATATTTTCTGCTAGTATTTTATAAAGTGTAGACCATATTGACAAGGCTGCAAAAGGCGAGTTCATGTCACTAAAGGAATTATTGTCATGTGTTGTGTATATAACCTAGAAGTTTGTTCATGTTGTGAACACACACAGAATTATTTTTTTAAGGTAAGATAGATAATACAATTTCACCTGTAATTTAAAATTATATAAAAAACACAGCTCAGTAACTTTTCTGTCGAGTTTCGCCTCATCTGGATGCAAAGATAACTGTGGAAGGTCATCTAACATTTTTTGTAAGAGCTCTCATTTTCAAAGCAGTGGTGTTATTCTCATAGTGTTGTGTGTCTTATCCTTGTACCATTAAACTGACCTGAACCAATGTTTGTGTGGCGACGTACCAACTGTGTGCACTATATCCACAACAGAATAGCTTCAATCGTCCACCATTATGGAAGATACCTGCCTACAAATTTATTGATTATGACCTTACATTATTTCTCAAGAAGAACTCAACTGGTCGCAAAAAAATACTGTTAAAAATTGTTCCTGCTTGGACTGTTTTGAAATGCATGTTCATTTAATCCTAATTTTTAGTGCCTTATCATTGTTACTTGCAAGGGGCCATGGTGGTGTAGTGGTTACACTACTTGCCTCTCACCAAAGTGAACCGGGTTCGATTCCCAGCGAGGTTGCCCCTGATTTGTGCAAGTGGGAATCATGCCGGACGATGTTGCTGGTCGACAGGCATTCAATGGGATATCCTGCTTCTCCCACCCTTGCATTCCGGTGCTGCTCCATACTTACCTCACTTCACCCTCATTGGCTTTCAAGACACAGATGTTAAGAGCCGCCCAAATCTTTTCACTCACTTAGTCGCTATTACTTGCATTCATATGCAGAAAACATTTGCTAATTTGTGATATAGGTAACTTACGCTCTTTTTTAATTTATCTGTTATTATGACCATCTAGGCTATGTTATAATTTTCAATTTAAATTTGATTATGTCTTTAAATATAATTTGTTACAGTACAACAAAATTATTTTTTGTTTTGAATATATTTAAATTTACCAAAATAATTGTTGTATTTTCTGGTCCAGTATATAAAAAAATATCAACGGAGCTCCTTAATGAGAAGAAGCTTAGAACTACTGTTGTTGAGCTTGTTTTCTCAATGCAATTTCACACACACACAGTCATGCTGAAGTGCATTAGTACTCTACTTATAACATATTATAAAATAACAGGATTTGTGTGGGTTTTGTATATAGCTGTTACTGTTTCAACATGATTAAACATGAAGACTTAACTCCAGCATGAATTCACAGACAAATTATTTGGTAGTTACTTATATCTGTTCCTTTATTGCTGCCAAACTCCGATTATAGCATTCACTTCTTACTTCATTTCAGGGCAGCAGAAAGGGAAGATATCCTTGCTGTAGTATATGATGTCAAGTCATCACGGTTTGAGTTCATGGAGAAGCCACATATTGCTTGTCCTTCAAAAAATGGAAACTTCCTCTCTGCACTGCAGCTCTTCTTAACTGTGATAAGGCATTCACCTGTCCCTATGGCTGCACAATCACTGAGCTGGTGTAATCATAAATGAATCACCACGTTACCACCAAACTCATTTTCAGCCTTAGGAATGATGTGAATTAGTAACTCTACTCTGTTCATTGTGATATGCATAAAAAATGAATCATAAATTATTTTCAATAGCTTTTATATCCTGCATTTAAGCAATATACTAAGCAGGTAAACAACTAGCACACACTGTTTTCTTTACCACTGAGTAAAGTACATGTGCTACCTCCTACACGCGCTGGGTTGCCTAAACATTTCAGAACTGCACTGGTCAAATATAGGACAATATCTGATTTCCCATAGGTCATACTACACAGGTTTTATCCACACACACATTCCATTTTATATGCACATATCATGCCAGTGCAGGTAGAAAGTATTGTAAAACAGAGCATGTTTGGGCCCTTTTAGGATAACAGACAGTACCAGCGATTTCATCATCCTTCGTGATTGATGGTTTGCAGAAAAAAGAAATTTTCTTTCATTACCTTGTGACTCTATGTTAGGTTAAGAATTTATCAATTTGCAACAAGTCTCCAGTTTAGTTTACCAGCATATAAAATCTTCATAAACTATTTGTGAAATGTTCATACTGAGGTAAAGTTGAATACATGAACTTCTTCTGTCCCCTCCCTTAAATCAGCTCTCAAGACCTCGATGTTAAGAGTCGTCCAAATCTCTTCACTCATTCACCTCTCCCTTAAATGTATAATCATGTATGATGACAATTACTATTATGAGCGTAATAACACACTCGCTCTAATGCTGATTGTAAGTTAACAGAAAGTTGAACTGCGTCATTCCTTAGCAGGAACATGATAAAATTTTATCCTTAAAGCATTCACTTTAAATAACTCACAGTCATTGAAAATAAGAATAGATATAGACACACATTTTTTTATTGAATTTATTATTTTATTTATTTTTCTCTTCTAACATAACATTTTATTTACAAAATTTATTATTTTTCTGATAACCTACTACAGTTATTTATTTTTTTAATGTCCTTTATATTTTGCCAGGTGGAGGGGAAGGAGTTGAACCTGGAACCTCCTCAACCCCCTTGTCTGCACCCCTGGCAGTTATTGCTGCTTTTAACTTATGTATATGGAATTTAACTATACATAACTATAAAATGATAAAGTGTGACCTAAAAAAATTGCATTACGAATTTGTTTCTACGACCAATATCTCAGACCCTCCAAATATTTTGTGTATCTAAAGGAAATGTTTGAAAATTCAATTTTTATCAACAACATTGAATAGGAGTACTAGTCATCATTTTAAATATTTGGAAAAATAATCAGTTATCATTAATTTACCATTAAAAATTGCAACACTAAAATGAAAGCTGAAGTTATTCCTGTTCAGTAACCACCAGAATGTACATAGACTGCTGTATCACGCTGATACTGTATCACCACATTCACTAACACACTACCAGTGTCATCTCTTGTGGTCTTCAAACAGAAGACTAGATACCTTTTACAACCAACCTCTAATGTTGAATTCTGAAACTATCATACTTGAGGCTGCCCTCATGCGAGCAATAGTGAAACTATTATACAAAGCAAAGTTTGGAGGTGGTAAAAATTGGTAGCGCATTTACGTTTCATCGAGATAAATCAATCTGTTGCAAGAAATTAATGAAATTCTCACAATCAGTTGGTAAAGATTAAAGACAGATCTGCAATTAAAATTTAGGCATAACAGCATTCTGCACTATGCCGTTCGACAATACGCCGTTAGACACCATGCCACTAGGCATTGTGCCATTTGGCATTGAGGCACTATGCTATTAGGGATTATGATGTTCGGCAATATGCCATTAGGCACTACACCATAAGGCATTATGTTGTCAGGCACTATGCCGGAGGTGATTCGTTTTAGGCACTATGCCATTAGGCAGTACAAAAGGTACTCAACAAATTTACTTTGCAAATTTACATTTTTTTATAATTGCAAGTGTCAAATTTTGAATGAAATTTTAGGCATAAGGAAACAAACTAGACAAATTATGATCGCATAAAAAAGTGGTGTAAAATGTGCTAACAACAACAGTTTTTGTTTCAGAGTTCTGTGACAAAACATAGCTGAAATATAGATTTTGGTGCAAATGTCTACAAATTCAAAAAATGGCACCTAATTTGAAACAAAAGTCGCCACCATTCTTAAACGACTTAATATAAAAGAATAACCCCTTTTTTTTAATTACCAACTATCAACAAAATATCTATTCTTTTTAATAAAATGGTTAAGTAACAAATTTTCTTTTTTTTTCTGAATCACATGAGATGGAATCACCCACAAGTGATTCATAACTTAAATAATTTTAAATCTTTTGTAATTATATGATTCTTTCAAAATTTATTTCAAAACTGGTATGTTGAATCATGCAAAATAAATCCCTGGCTCTCACTCTAAATAACTGCGACTATCCCTGGTCTTACCTCTGCAAGTCATTATCCGTAGGTATCAGTTTAGTGGGGTTCAGCATCATCGACAACAACTGGCATGTGGAAACACTTAGTGCATCTAGAGGCACCTGGTCCACACAAGGTCCTCCAGAGTCTGCAATGCTGCAAGCATTTACACTGATGTAACAAAAGCATAAAAAACTATTAAAAATGTGTTATTGACTTAGTATCACAAAGTAACATGCACTGTCATGAAACAGATACACATGTAGTACACTGGCTATGGCTATGTGGGAAAATGACCTTTTCTCCTCTCTCTCTATATTATAAATTAATTTGCGATGATATAAATTTCATTTCATGTATTATGGATTGTCTCATGTAAGGATTCAGATTGTTTGCAAATTTCTTATTGTCTTTAGAATTATTATATTTATTTAAATAAGAAAGGTATCTCTCAAGGTATACATGATGCAAGCAGAGGCATGCAGCTGTTTGTTACAGTAAAAAATAATTGTACCAAAACAAACCAATATTGAAATTGTAATAAGTATTGATTTTATTAAGACGCATCTTCGTGGTATACTTTATTTTCGGTAATTATTAAGTTTAGGGGCTTTTCTGTAAAAATAAAAATAATTAATGGAAAATGGTATCTTTCCACTCTAATAATGATGCAGAACACGACTATACTAGGGGCATTAACATCCGACTAATTTTGTAATATGTGCCCACCTAACCTAACAGAACCCAACCCCACTATTTTACATTTTTAAACTAACCTAGGATTGTTGAATTTTACACTAACCTAGGATAGTAGGGTTTTACACTTACCTAGGATGTTTGGGTTTTACACTAAAATATGAATGTAGTATTGTAGGGATTTAAAGAAACCGTAAAACACACCAAAAGAATGTAAATTGACTCACCTAGTTTGGGGGCTGGTATAATTCCTCTGACGTTAATAGACCTTAAACAAACATATTTCGCAAGTTTTTTAAATATGTTCTACTTATTTTAACATTACGCCCTCTTCAACATGAACAAGGTAATCTGTGCAGAACCCATTAATGCAACTTTTGTTGGTCTAGGACGTTTCGTTCAGTAACGTAAACAAACTGGCTATACTGCTCATTTCGCAATTTTGTTCAATTTTTTAAATATGTTATACTTATTTTAAAGCTACGCCCCTAGTAGATTCGTGTTCTACGTGATTAGTAGAGTAGAAATATATCATAATTTTGAATTTTTTTTGTGTTTTTGAGAAAAGCCCCCAAATTTAATCATTACCGCCAGCTGGGCTTCGGCGGCACCCGGGAGGGGAATATGGCGCGAGCCGGAGGGCGGCTCGAGGTCAGTCATTGCTGGAAGCTCGAGGGGTCCACAACTGAGAGAGGTTGTCAGCTAAGCCAATGCCAACTGGTGGCATAATAGTATAAGGATAGGTGTGTGACTGCAGCCAGCCCACTCCTTAGTGATTTTTATCAAACTCTGTAATAGTTTACAACTACCAGTCGACAGAGGTAAGTGTACTTTGAAATCATGTAGCATAGAGTGTGAGTCAGTTGGCAGTTGTTCATAGAGCCTTCCCAGTAGGATGCGAAGCTCAAATTGGTTTTGATACAGTGACTGGGGCAAGTATTCACGTTAGCTTGGAGAAGTAATTAAAGGTGATGCTGCCGGAGGTAAATAAGCGGAAGGTAGTTAATTGAATTGAGATGTTTTAATAATTAATATTTAAAAGGGACAGAACGGAGAGCGGAATGGCGAACAATAGAATGTTGTTGTTTCAAGGACGTAGATGAAGGAAGAATCTGAGGTTTTTGAGAACATTAATTTGTTTGATTATTTAGAGTGTAAGGTTCAATGTAATTGTAGATTATTGCGGGAAGGAAGTAGCAGTTTAATTGTTTGGGGAGAACAAAGTAATGGATGATGTGGTAAGGAAGTAGTTTTATGTGAATAAGGAGAGGTGACACGGAAATATTGATTCAAGAAGTAATTTCAGAGGAGAAATATTCTTGCCGAATTGATAAGGAGAACAAGAGGTTAGTGTGATTTGTGTTGTGGTGTAGTGCGGTCAAGTTAGTTCGAAAAATAGGGTAAAGATTACAAAAATTCACATAGAGCTAAAAATTGGTACGAATGTTGGGAACACCATTATAAATTAAATTTTAAAAGTCCCCATCAATCCCACATCTGCAAAAAAATTTATTCAAGGTCAAAGTTTGCAAATATGGGTTTTTTGCATTTTTCAGCCAAACGGTAAGTTTTATCATAAAAATAGGTCAGACAAAAATTGTAGATCATGCAATTATCTATAAAAATTGTTCTTACACCTTTTTTCCTAAGAGTCACCATTTCTGAGATATAATAATTCAAAAAGTTGTGTTCTTCATAATATGCACAAGTACGTCGCGTATATACATCACTGGAGCCGTAATACAAGTAAAAACACTTTTATATTGGTCTGTGTAACTTATACGTACAAAATAGTACAATTCTGAGAATATGAACTCGAAAGAAACCCAGTCCCTCATTGTATACGCCAGTATAACCTTGAACAACATCTGTCTGCTATTCAACTGTCCGCGTGGCAACGGTCGTATACCTGCTCCTTTGTCGAAGGCCTAAACGAAATACTGTTAGTCTCGAACATACCTTCGTAGTGAAAACACGTGAGTATTGCTAAGATTTCCTAACCAAGTATGTGCCGTTTTTAGTTTTAAAAAAAAATGTTGCAAATGTGCTTTATTTGTAGTTAACCTTTGACTGAAAGTGAAATTGTTACCGTTGATCGTGGCATGAAGACATAATTTGATGCAAGTACTGAAAGAGGTGATGAATTATCGGAATACCTGAAAGACCAGAAAGTACTATTGCTGCAGTTAAAAGACAACACGAAGAAGAACAAGCCAGTACATCTACAATGAGTCCTCCTCGTACTAGAGCACGTGTAAGTGAATCATCTTTTTGTTTTAAAGAATGTTGCTTATTTTGCGGCAATGAATTGAATGAATAGTATAAGAAGAAAAAAGCACTGGATGCTCAGCGTATAATTTTCAAAGTAACTACACTTTCATTCAAAGAATCTATTCTGAAAGTAGCTCAGACTCGTTCTGATGATGTGGCAAAAGCTGTTACTGCTCGAATTGGGTTTGATTATGATTTAGTTGCTGCTGAGGCTAAGTATCATAATGATTGTTATAATTCCTTCTTGAGACCGACCACTGGGGGGTAAAGTCGGTCGTCCACAAGATGAAGCTACGAATCTTGCAATGGAAGAAACATTTACATACATTGAAAAAAAGCGATGATTGTCAGTTTACATTAAACAAATTAAAACATATTTGCAAAAATGCAGCTGTAGATAACAGAACCATTAAGATATGATTAAAACTGAGGTATGGCGATAACATTATTATAACTGAAAAATCAGGAACATCGACATTCATATGTTTTATTGATAATCATCATAATATTTTTAATCAAGCTTGGTATGAAAATAAAAAATTAAATGAAAAAGAAGAACGATTTAGGATCCTGGAAGCCGCGGCAGCAATCATTCGAGAAGATATTCAATCTGCAGTATTCGATAATTCTAATTACCACCCACCAGGTCGTATGTTTGAAGATGTTAACAGTGAAATTCCAGAGTCACTGACATATTTTTTGGAGCGAGTAATTCTAAAAAATAAACAATTAAATTTAGATCATTTAAAATTAGTATGCACAAATATTAGCCATAGTATTATAACTGCTGTTCGGCCTAGGTCATTCAAATCCAAATTACAATTGGGTCTCTCAGTTTATTTTCATCGCCGATTTGGGTCAAAAGTCTCATACAAATTTTGTTGTCTTTCAGTTTGTGCGCATCTTATAATGATACTATGATGTACGAGGCAGCAGCAGTTTTTCATCGTCCACCTCATATCTTACCACCAGAAACTGGCACGTTTGTTCAATATGTTGCAGACAATGCTGATATAAATGTAAATATGCTTGATGGTCATAACATGCTTCACATAATGGATATCATTCAAATTGTTACTCCAAAAAGTTCAGTTTTACTAGAAGAGCCTATACCACGAATAAAAGAAGCCCCTTCAGCAAAATATTTCGCGGCAAAAGCTCATGAGCCAATACAGATCTATCAAAATGATGGTGTAGTAGGTTACAGTAAAATAAATGTCCAAGATTTTGCTTATGGAAGTGAAGCAACAGTATCTTTACTCAAAAAAGTCGATGTGATATGGTTCTATGGCAAATGGAAAAAGTTATCGTTGCCTGGTTGGAATGGTTTCATTGAACGTTTAACAAAATATCTTATAAATTTTTGTTAATGTAAAATTTTANCCAAGATTTTGCTTATGGAAGTGAAGCAACAGTATCTTTACTCAAAAAAGTCGATGTGATATGGTTCTATGGCAAACGGAAAAAGTTATCGTTGCCCGGTTGGAATGGTTTCATTGAACGTTTAACAAAATATCTTATAAATTTTTGTTAATGTAAAATTTTATTTTTACCATTTCTTCATCAACCAGCTAGTAACTACAATACTATATACACGACTTTACTTTGTGCATTAGAGAATTCAAAACGTTATGGCCACAATGTATGCATTATTACTTTTGATCAACCTCTATATGCCAAAGGTCAAGAAATCGTATCAGCCGCAACTGAAAGCTCTGAATTATCGAAGATCATAATCAGGCTCGGAGGATTTCATCTACTCATGTAGTTTCTTGGAGCGATTGGTTACATTATGCAAGGAAGCGGCATGAAAGAAGTACTTTCTTTGATTTATGCACCTAAGTCATTAGAAAAAATGCTCAATGGTCATGCTTACACGAGAGCTGTTTGAGCTTATACATTACTTCAGCTTACTTTAGCAATATTAATATCAAAAGAACTTGATATTGATGATGTTGACGCTACTTCCCATCTGTGGTGTACAGAATGGTTCGTAGGGTCTACAGTTAATGTTTAGTGGTACAGACTATTGGTGCCTTATAGGTTGAGGGTATATCACACAATGACTTCATTACGACTTCTTAGTTTTGAACAGGTTTATTTAACGGGAATTGACTTACACATTCCCGGCACTGTTGCGGGATTTTATACATACTTTCCCGCCCTGCGAGTTCTGACCTGAAGGGCTGGTTACAATGTTCTGGCTACGTTTCCGACGCTGTAGGGGCAATAGGTGACAGGACAGGTCCCTGAGTGACGACGGGGTTACTTATCTGCACATGTTGCGTGGTAGTTGTTCCGGCAGTTGAGGTTTGGTGAGCTGGATGGCCCTGTTAAAGGCCCTCTGTGGTTGGCTTGTTACACGCAACTGGCTTCCTCTTGACGTGGCGCCCCTCGTTGGAGCTCACCACTCGCTCCCGCTCTCGGCGTAGGGTAGTAACTGACTGCTTACTACCCTACCACGTCCCGGCGAGGGACCCCGTGTGGGCCCCCACCCATCCTTCGCGGCTACGGGCTGCACTGGACAATCCCACTATCTCGACATGGCACTTCTCGGTGAAGTTCACCACTCGACTCCGCCTTCTCGGTGCATTGTAACTGGCTGACTGTTAACTAACTGACTGATGCGGTAACCAACTGGCTGACTCGCATCCCAGGGTGGTGATACTACTGGTCCGAAGTGACTCTGGTAACTGTCTCGGACTCTGCCCTGCGTTTCGCATCCCGATTTGGCTGACTCCTTAATGTCGCGGCGGCCACCCTTCCTGCGCATCCCAGGGTGGTGGTTCCGAACTCCGCGCCACCTGCTGCTCATTGCTTCTCTGATGGACGTGGCCGGGTTCTGATCTTCCCGGCCTTCTCTGTTGTGATTACGACTGACCTCTCTGTGCGGTACTGACGAACTGCCCGATGATCTACTGATGTACTGTTCTACTGACAATAACGTACTGCTCCCTCTGTCTGGTAATAATGAACTGATACCCACCCTCCCCGCAAAGAGGCTTATATCCTTTCTCAACTCCCTCCCTAAGTAATCCTACACATGTCCCCTTGTTGGGGGAGGGGGGTGGGAGGAAGGCGCAATACTATGCANAACTCCCTCCCTAAGTAATCCTACACATGTCCCCTTGTTGGGGGAGGGGGGTGGGAGGAAGGCGCAATACTATGCACTTCTAACACGTTCCATGGTTCGAGAAGGTTGGGGGGGGGAAGGTGGCCTGCACCCTGAAGCTTACACTGTCAGCTTATTCTTCCGCGATGCGTGTCCGCATTGTCCCGTGATTAGCTAGGGGAAGGGGGGGTGCTCGGCACCACTTTCCGCTTGTAAGCTGTTTCTCGGTGCGTGTTTTCTGACTTCAGGCGAAATACGTTTGACTATCTCGTNAGCTTACACTGTCAGCTTATTCTTCCGCGATGCGTGTCCGCATTGTCCCGTGATTAGCTAGGGGAAGGGGGGGTGCTCGGCACCACTTTCCGCTTGTAAGCTGTTTCTCGGTGCGTGTTTTCTGACTTCAGGCGAAATACGTTTGACTATCTCGTGATTTCTCTGTGTTTACAAATTTCACGGGGCTTGCTAGAGGGTAGGAGAGGAGGCCTGCGCTGCAGGAATGACATGTGGAAGGGCCTGGCCGCGTTACATCATCCCGGCTTGACCTCGACACGCGTGAACAAGCGACACGTGTCGGAAGTCCCTTCACTGGTTTAAGCTGGCAGGGGGAGGGGGTTGGTGACAGCGCCCCTTCTAATTTCCGAATTACGTCACACGTCAATGTCATGGATGCAAATCTTATCATTACTGTTGAAAACGTATTAGATAACACTATTTCATATAATGATGTTGAAAATGATGATAAAGGAGCATTACTTTATCAGTGTAATCAAAAACTAAGAGAATATGAAGAACAAGGACCTACCGCAAAACTATGGATACAATATTTTAATATAGTGTCGATTGCAAAGGAGTTTGTAAGAGCTGAACGTATGGGGATTGAAAGCTCATTTGAACAGCGTTAAAGAAATGCTTCCTTATTTTCACGCATCAAGACATTTTCCTTATGCCAAGTCTGCACACTTATATTTGCAAGATATGTTACAATTACAGAACTTTATGAATCCTAGTGTTTACCAAAAGTTTACAGAAGGATTTTTCACTGTTAGACGTTCAGATAAATTAAGTTGCGGAACTTAAACGGATATGGTGATTGAGCAGTCAATGATGAAAGCTATGAAGACAGATGGAGGTATCGCTCGAGGGAGAAGTACGAAAGAGAGTCTCATAAGTAAATGGGTTTATAGTATGCATGCAATGAATACTGTTTGTGAAGGATTGGAAGATCTCGCTAATGTTAGAATGGATACAACAGATCAGCATGTTGATGCAAGTGATTCACGAGTAAAGAAAGATGCTAAAGACATACAAAAACTTCTAGAGTGGTTTTCATNTCACGAGTAAAGAAAGATGCTAAAGACATACAAAAACTTCTAGAGTGGTTTTCATCACATGATCCTCTTCTGGAGGTTGACAAAATTGTATCTATTGCCGGTGGAGTCGTTGGTGATGATAAAATTAAATGTCATAAAGCTCGTGAAGGTGGGATTGCCTCCATGTCTAAAATAACAGGACTGACATTTAATAACATTAAATTAAAATGCGCTGATACAGTAGTCACTCTTTTAGCTATGAGTAGCACCATAAAAGTTCACGATGAGATAGTACCTGTCGACCCTGTATTATTACTTCAACGCATGAGTATTACTACGGCATTTAAAGATGAAATTNTGGATTGCCTCCATGTCTAAAATAACAGGACTGACATTTAATAACATTAAATTAAAATGCGCTGATACAGTAGTCACTCTTTTAGCTATGAGTAGCACCATAAAAGTTAACGATGAGATAGTACCTGTCGACCCTGTATTATTACTTCAACGCATGAGTATTACTACGGCATTTAAAGATGAAATTGAAAAATATTTTGAATATGAATTGGTTCCCTACCCGTTGTCACTGTTCGATGATATTGGAATGCGTAAAACACAGTAAACAGTAAACATTGATATTAACAACATTAATGCTACGTACATCATCGATGGAGGACATCTGTTACACCGCGTTGTGCAAGATAGCAAAGAAACATTTAACGTTATTTGAGATAAATACGTTTAGTATGTACATAAGACATTTTGGCCATAGAGTGACTGCAGTATTTGATGGCTATACTGATTGTAAGAAAAATATTAAAGCCGCAGAACANAGCAAAGAAACATTTAACGTTATTTGAGATAAATACGTTCAGTATGTACATAGACATTTTGGCCATAGAGTGACTGCAGTATTTGATGGCTATACTGATTGTAAGAAAAATATTAAAGCCGCAGAACAACGTCGTCGAACTACAACATCATCTTCACCTTCTGATGTCATATTTAATCAATTTATGACAGTTCCCACAAGCCAACAAAAATTTCTTGCAAATACTCACAACAAGTCTCAGTTCATTTCAATGTTGGAAGAAAAATTTACCACTGAAAATATTTTTGTCAAACAAGCTGATATTGACGCTGATGTCCTGATAATTGAAACAGCAATAGAACAATTCAACTCGACAAATACAACTATTGTTGTTGGTGAAGACGTTGATTTATTGGTATTACTTACTGCTCGAACTCCAACCGAACAAATTATTTATTTTTTAAAACCTGGGTAAGCTCAACAGCAGTCGGAAATACATTCATCCAAAAGTTTATCAGCTTTTGCAAAATGTCAAAATCACGCCATAACTGGCTGCGATACATCAGCCTTTTTCAGGAGGGGTAAAACAACAGTTTTTAAATTGTTTGAAAAACAAGATTTTGTTAATTGTGCTGAAGTTTTTAAAGAGAGTAACTCTACTCCACAAGATGTAATCACCAAAGAATTCGCTTTCTTCTTTCTGTATACGGAGTTCCAAAAACAATTACCTGCTTAGATAAGTTTCGATACTTATGTTTTGTAAAAAATACTCGTAACAAAAAACGAGTGCAATTAGCTTGTCTTCCTCCAACCTCTGCTTCTGCTCATCAACATCTATTTCGGGTATATTATCAAGTTCAAGTGTGGCTTGGTAATCAACTGGACCCAGAAGACTGCGTTGGAAGTTAATTGACAATACATTGGAACCAATCCAGACTTTACTCCCACCTGCACCGGAAAAACTTCTCAATATAATTTTTTGCGATTGCAAAAAGGGATGTAATGCTAAATGCGGCTGCAAAAAAGTTGGATTGTTTTGTTGATTAGCATGTACCAGTTGTCAAGGCCAGTCGTGCTCCAATGTTGAATCGCCATCAGAAGAGGATTATTACGATATCAGCGAGGAGACATCTGACACATTGCTGTTAGGACCATTTACTTGTACCCAGCAGGAAGAAGAAGAAGACGACGATATTATACTTGAAGTTCCATTAGATGATTATGAGTCGGAAGAATAAATTTCCCCAATTACTTAGAATTCACACCGCTTTCATCATTTCCAATAGTACAATTTTTTATTATTACATATTATTGAATTAAACAGGACTACAATAGATCGTGGAATAGGCCTACCAGGAAAACCACGTTAAAAAAAAAAGTGCCAAAGTATACTACTGCACAGGTGGCGTGGAACCTTGTGCATATTATGAAGAACACAACTTTTTCAATCATTATATCTCAGAAATGGTGACTGTTAGGANCTTTTTGAATCATTATATCTCAGAAATGGTGACTGTTAGGAAAAAAAAAGTGTAAGGACAATTTTTATAGATAATTGCATGATCTACAATTTTTGTATGACCTATTTGTATAATAAAACTTACTGTTTGGCTGAAAAAAGCAAAAAACCCATATTTGTGAACTTTGACCTTGAATAATTTTTTTTGCAGATGTGGGATCGATGGGGACTTTTCACATTTCATTTATAATGGTGTTCCCAACATTCGTACCAATTTTTAGCTCTATGTGAATTTTTGTAACCTTGAATGTCGATTTTGACCGGGGTAGTGAGGGAGCATTGGAAATACTAATGAGAATTATGGAAAAGAAGTTGTTAAGTATGAAGTATTTTAGAGGAGTTTGAAGAGTTGACATAGCCGCAAGGAGTTAAGAGAAGTGCTATGTTATATTATGTCTGACATCTATTGACCTGTAACGTAATAATATATTGAAATGTTAGATTGTTAAGCAGTTTCTTGTGAAGCTATGATTAGGTAAGATGGTGAGATATGAATGCAAGGGAATTTATAATTAATGTTCAGAGAGCTGAGTATACCATTGTAAAATTTGCAGAGACGGTAGAGAGGATAATGCATATCAAGACAGTCACGTTAATTTGGAGGAATCACACAATTGTTCAGTAGAGTAATTAAGGTTGAATGTTTTGAGAAGAACGTAAGTCTTATATGTAATTAGTTGGCGATTTTTATGTTATCTAAATACATTATGAANTGGTGTTCCCAACATTCGTACCAATTTTTAGCTCTATGTGAATTTTTGTAACCTTGAATGTCGATTTTGACCGGGGTAGTGAGGGAGCATTGGAAATACTAATGAGAATTATGGAAAAGAAGTTGTTAAGTTACGTGAACCTAGAGAAAGTATAAGATTATTTGAATGGGGTTCAGATTAATGTGTATGAAGTATTTTAGAGGAGTTTGAAGAGTTGACATAGCCGCAAGGAGTTAAGAGAAGTGCTCTGTTATATTATGTCTGACATCTATTGACCTGTAACGTAATAATATATTGAAATGTTAGATTGTTAAGCAGTTTCTTGTGAAGCTATGATTAGGTAAGATGGTGAGATATGAATGCAAGGGAATTTATAATTAATGTTCAGAGAGCTGAGTATACCATTGTAAAATTTGCAGAGACGGTAGAGAGGATAATGCATATCAAGACAGTCACGTTAATTTGGAGGAATCACACAATTGTTCAGTAAAGTAATTAAGGTTGAAATTAAAATTTAGTGAATTGAATGTTTTGAGAAGAACGTAAGTCTTATATGTAATTAGTTGGCGATTTTTATGTTATCTAAATACATTATGAAGGAGTATAATTCGGTGCCTTTACAAAGATTTGATTCATTATATATTAATATTGATTATAGAAATTACTTGTAAAATAAATATGTTTTATACGTCAAAGTCAAATTAAATAAACATATGATTTGTCACATCTTAAACCATATAATGATTATTTAAGGCATATCATATGTCATCTGTCATTATTAACTTCAACTTGTGAGTAAGGAGATATATCACATTTACAGCTCTTTTAAATGTACGTAGATTTAAAAATGAGTTTTCAGGTTGTAATGACAAAGTAAGTACTATCATAGAAGAAAAGGAATAGTTCCCCTTCCTCCCTTAGACCCATTAACTAGTTTCCCATGATGTGTGATTTTCATGGTCCCTATTTCACCTTTTGTTTGAGATAACCACGCAGTATTTTGCTGGTTTAAATGTCATCAATGTTTGTTGTCTGTGTTCCATGGTATTACGATAACACCAAAATGTACTTTCGTTTTCATATCATTATAGTAAGGTAATTAACCATGAGAGGTCTGGTTGACTAAGTGGAGGTTTATAAGATTTAACATTAAGGAGTAGAATATAATTTATTGGTGAGACGTGCAATTAGTGAAAGAGATTGCTGGCACCAGAGTGCACCAAATCTGGTGCCATTTGAAACTAAACTTTCAGATACTGACACCAGAGTGCACCAAATCTGGCACCATCTGAAACTAGATACTAGAATGCACTCAAATGGGAACTTCAATAAATTGTATGTGATTACTCATAAATATTTATATTTGTAGCTTATTTTATTTTGTTTTCTAATTTGAGTTAAGCAAGTTAGTATGTTTTGATTTTGCTTTAATTTAACTTAATTTGGATTTTGTTGTTTTTTTTTGCTCACATCAGTATATTTTAGTATTTCTATTTATTAAAGTTGAAGATTATGCCTTTCAACAAATAACGTGTTTTATATTTTCAATTTTCACACTTCAATATCAATACAGCATTATTTACTTTTAAGTTTGAACGTGATAAAACGTAAACAAAACAAACAATTTGGAACACATCCGCGAACAAAATTTAAGTTCACAAGTGATCTTGGGACATTTGAATGTGAGCTGTGACACAAGCTCACACCTATAACAGGTCATGACCAGCGACACAGAAGTAACAGGGTCAAGTTGCAGCGACATTGTTCTGTAGTTTCCAGATTATGTTAATGCACTTTCTTGCACGTCCCACATAGATTTACCATGACATAACAACTTTAGCCTAATAGGAAGCAAATAAAGTTATCTATGACCACTTATTTTCTTTTTATAATATACAAGTAATTAATTTAGAAACCTAAAAACATGGTTGTCCTCATTATAGAGAATTAACTCCTACACTTTAGATGAACATGTGGGTTCAAATCTCACCTATTCGTTCAAAGGTTTTTATTACAACTTTGTTTTAATGGCAACAAAATTATACCAGGCACAGAACTACTTGGCTGCTGAAGGACAGTCAATCAGCGGCGCTCCTCCCACTAGCTGGTGCCAGTAGCCTATCACGGCTGTTGCCTAGTTTGTAGAGTTACAGTGGCCACAGTGGGGGGTAGAATACGTTTCTCAGAAATGCTCAGAAAATAGAGAAAGATTTCATTAAAATTCAGTTACTTTTTACAATAGGCNTTTCTTTTTATAATATACAAGTAATTAATTTAGAAACCTAAAAACATGGTTGTCCTCATTATAGAGAATTAACTCTTACACTTTAGATGAACATGTGGGTTCAAATCTCACCTATTCGTTCAAAGGTTTTTATTACGACTTTGTTTTAATGGCAACAAAATTATACCAGGCACAGAACTTCTTGGCTGCTGAAGGACAGTCAATCAGCGGCGCTCCTCCCACTAGCTGGTGCCAGTAGCCTATCACGGCTGTTGCCTAGTTTGTAGAGTTACAGTGGCCACAGTGGGGAGTAGAATACGTTTCTCAGAAATGCTCAGAAAATAGAGAAAGATTTCATTAAAATTCAGTTACTTTTTACAATAGGCTCATTTTGCTCAAGAAGTGCGTCAAAATTCAAAGTCTGTATCTTTATTCCTTCGTGTTTTACATCATAACAGAGTGCTCACAGCAAATGGCAATAAACCCACAGCTATTTTTCTGAATAAAGAATATTATTCGTTCTTCCCCCGAGAGAAAACTTTATTTACTAGTAGATGATAACGAAATCTTGACTTGTGCTTAGTCAACACAAAATAAATGCATAGCGCAACAGCTAGTCACTATCCACAGACACAGTGTTAGTGTCTGCTCTAGCCTGTAGCCCCAGTAGCTCGTACCACGATGAGCTTTGAACGATCCTAACCATTTTTAATTAGCTCGCATGTAAAGTTTTTATTTAAATTATGAAGCTAAGAAGCTAAGTAAACAAGTAAACCTTGTGTTAGCAACAGTAGTTGCAAAAGGAAAGTGGTTCACAAACAAGGTTGATGTATAATCTTAATAGTGCAATTTTTTTTTACTAAATCACACCAAAAAGAAATTTTGTGAAAGAATAAATTTTAAAGAAATTAACAAGTTTGACAGCAAGAGCGTGTGATGTCAGTGAACTTACAGTGTGACTCATATGCAAGGAAGGAAAGAACAGCATTGCGTCTATGTCAAAGGAATATTTGTGTCACCTTAAAAAAATTTCAGGAAACCAGTTAAATATTTAGATGAGCACTTCAGTCAGCAGTGATACAATTTTACTATAAAGAAAGGGGGGCGGGAGGGGGGAATTCCGAACAAAAAATACGGCAGCTGCATGTAAGAATATAGGTTATACAGTTTCAAAAAAATCCACAGCAAGATTTTTGCAAAGTGTCGATTTTTGCTATAATAAATTGAATGATGGGCGGAAGTTTGTAATAGAAAGGAATGACATTGCAACTGCGTGGACAGGTAATATGAGTTGTGCTGCTATTGCAAGCTACAGCATACAGAAAAATTATTTTTTATACTACATGCAACATTAAGTAAATGAAAATTATTATATCTATATTTTATACACACAGCAAATATGTAAATTTGTATCAGAACGTTTTAACTATGAAAGTAGATATAAAATCCAAAGTATATTTTGTATGTGCTTTGATGATTTCGGTTTCTACTATATTCAAATGTTCCTATTAATGTATAAATAGCAATTTATATTACTAAAAATTTGAGATTTCATGATACACGTATTATGCGGGATGGGCGCTTGATAAATGTGGCAACGGGGCTTGGTAATGCTCACCGATAGGCTGACACTGAGCAGTCAAGTTCTGTGCCAAGTATAATTATTTTCTTACACATTTTTACAATATGATCTACCATTTAATATGCACTCTAAATAGAAAAATTGCATTATTCTTTTCTTGAGTCCAAATAAGAAAAAACCAAAATTTGGGCAAACAGTAAAATCTTATTATTATTTAAATAAGCATAAACTTTTAAAAATATTGGAAAACTTCATTGTTAATTTGTGTGTAGTTCCACCATTTTTCCATGTCAATCTCACTTCATGTAATCAGAAAGCGACACATTAAAAAAAAGTTTGTCTATTGTTAAAGCAGATCATAGTATGCTAATGTTATTGCTTACATTACTTGATTCCCGTAGACTAAATTGTACTTTATTTGGTTTTGTGTTATTGNAATAAGCATAAACTTTTAAAAATATTGGAAAACTTCATTGTTAATTTGTGTGTAGTTCCACCATTTTTCCATGTCCATCTCACTTCATGTAATCAGAAAGCGACACATTAAAAAAAAGTTTGTATATTGTTAAAGCAGATCGTAGTATGCTAATGTTATTGCTTACATTACTTGATTCCCGTAGACTAAATTGTACTTTATTTGGTTTTGTGTTATTGCTTACATTACTTGATTCCAGTAAATTGTACTTTATTTGGTTTTGTGGTTTGGCAAAACAAAGTGATGGAAAATATTTATTTTGAATTTACATCTTATTTATTCCCAACAGAGCGACTGGCACTGCTCATGTCGTGTGTCACTGTGTAGTGCCACTGGTCGCCACTGTGGCCTGATCAGTAAGCAGAAACAGACTATCCGGTACCAGCGACAGAGTGATTTGGAGCGAATGGCGTGGGCGCAGACACACTACTTTGGTGTCGCTGGAATTGACCTGGCGCTGCTACTTTCAGTTCCGGTCACTACAGCAACTCACCATATTCATGTCACAGTGACAAAAGTCGGCCCGACGTACTGTCGTAGCATTTTTGAGCAACACACAAAGAATATATGAAAGCCATTTCTAAAAGCTAGGACAAACTTAAGTGTCTTTTATTTGTGTAAATGTGTTGGTTCTTTTTTTTTACTCAGTTTAATTTGTTGTAATGCCAAATTGTAAAACTAATTTACCAATACCTTACTACGTATAAATTTCAGAATTTAAATTATTCATAAATGGCTTCCAACTAATTTGAATCCTTCTCCATTTCACTGTCAAAATTATCCTTTAACACGTAATCTTGAAATACATCGCAAAACACACAACAGAACAATGTCTAGTGCAATTGAAGGCCATATTATTTATTACCTATAATACTATTCACTGTGGTTTATTTAGTTTCATGTTTCGGCATAGTCAAAGTGATAGAAGAACATTCAAATTCACAACTTAATAAATTCTAGTATGGCGACAGGCACTGCTTGTGTCGTGTGTTACTGCGTAGTGTCACCAGTTGCCGCTATGGCCCGCCTGGCGAGCAGCAACGGACTATCCAGCACCGGTGACAGACGGTGACTTGGTGCACTTTGTTGGAGGTAGTGGCACAGTGCAGCAATGCCACTTCGTGTCACAGGTTTTGGCTCTGTTACTTTCAGTCGCAGTCGCTACAGTAGACTACAGATGAGGTAGACCAATCTCTCAGGCTGCACACAACTAATCTCCGTTTCCCANGTCGCAGTCGCTACAGTAGACTACAGATGAGGTAGACCAATCTCTCAGGCTGCACACAACTAATCTCCGTTTCCCCACTTTGAACTGTTTTTCTGGCATCACGTCTCCCAGTAATAAACGGCTTATCAAATCATGATGCACAAATATTAGTTACGTCTTCCATAGAAATATCCTACAAAAGAATTTCCTATAAGAACATACAAAATTTTTCGCTGGAAAATGTCTTACTATTCAAAAGTGAGCTTAGCAGAGAGCAATGGTCAACATCGTATACTTGTACCGAAGTAAATGAAAAATTAAACTATTTTCTTAACCAAGTTCTCCATTGTTTTCAAAAATGTTTCCCATCCAGACTAACCAACAGTAATACAAATGATAAGAAAAATTAACAGCTCACCAAAGGAATAAAAATTACCTGCAAAAACAAAATAAAACTGTACAAGGCTGCCAGAACCAGCAGCAGCCTCGACACAAAGAATCACTACAGGAAATACTGCAAAATTTTGAGTAAGGTCATAAAATCTGCAAAAAAAGAGTTTTTTCTGTAAACTCATTCAAAATTATCAAAACAAAATAAAAACTACATGAAATATTGTAAAAAAACACAACACAGTAATGTCGAGTTGTAAACCTAAAATTATCCTCAGACCCTAAATTAGTCGCAGATAAATTTAATTCATACGAATTAAATGTTTTAGAGAACGTGAATGACAAAATATTAAACAAGATATTACACACACATATTCCTACATTCCAGGGTACTGAATACCCTCCTATATCTTTTACATACACAACTCGAAAAAAAGTGGAGAAAACAATTAATTCTTTGCGAACAAACTTATCAAGTGGCTATGATGGCATTAGCTGTAGGTTATTACAGCAATGTGATTTTGTAGTCAGTGTTCCATTAAGCCATATTTGTAATGCTATCTTCAATACAGGATTGTTTCCAGACAGACTCAAATGGGCTATGGTAACACCAATGTTTAAGAAAAGAGACAAGAACAAAGTAACCAATTATAGACCTATCTCACTTCTTACCTCCTTTTCAAAAGTAATTGAAAAACTAATTTACAGGAAATTGCTGCAACATTTTGAGAATCACAAAATTTTATAAAATTTTTTGTTTGGCTTTAGGAAAAATGCCTCAACTAATGATGCAATTTTCAAACCAACAAATTTTTTCTTAACGCACGTGATAAAAATATGCCATCTAATGGAATATTTTGCGACCTCACTAAAGTATTTGACTGTGTAAATCACAACATACTTACAAAAAAATTAAAGTTTTATGGAGTCTCAGGCACACTCAATTAACTAATACGCTGATATCTTTCAAACAGAAAAGATATCAGCATATTAGTTAATTGGGTGTACCTGAGACTCAAAGAAAAAGTACTTCATTCTGCTCTGAACCAGGAAAAATCAAGCATGGGGTTCCACAAGGCTCAATATTAGGCACCCTACCCTTCCTATAAATGACCTCCCATGTGCCTTGACCCAAAGCACTACATCAATTTTATTAGCAGATGATACGAGCATCTTAGTCTCTGCTTCTCTAACCAAAAACGGTAATTATTAAGCTTAGGGGCTTTTCTGTAAAAATAAAAATAATTGACGGAAAATGGTATATTTCCACTCTACTAATGATGCAGAACACAAATATACAAGAGGCATTAACATCCGACTAATTTCGTAATATGTGCCCACCTAACCTAACAGAACCTAACCCCACGATGGGTGAATCACTATTTTACATTTTTAAACTAACCTAGGATTGTAGGGTTTTACACTATCCTAGGATGTTTGGGTTTTACACTAAACTACGAATGTAGGATTGTAGGGATTTAAAGGAACCATAAAACACACCAAAAGAATGTAAGGTAATTATCTAGTTTAGGGGCTTTTCTGAAAAACACAATAAAAATTTAAAATTATGATATATTTCTACTCTACTAATGATGCAGAACACGAATATACTAGGGGCATTAACGTCCGACTAATTTCGTAATATGTGCCCACCTAACCTAACAAAACCTAACCCCACGATGGGCGAATCACTATTTTACATTTTTAAACTAACCTAGGATTGTTGGGTTTTACACTAACCTATGATGTTAGGGTTTTAAACTAACCTAGGATAGTAGGGTTTTACACTAACCTAGGATGTTTGGGTTTTATACTAACCTAGGATGTTTGGGTTTTACACTAACCTAGGATGTTTGGGTTTTACACTAAAATACGAATGTAGGATTGCAGGGATTTAAAGGAACCGTAAAACACACCAAAAGAATGTAAATTGACTCACCTAGGTAGGGGGCTGGTATAATTCCTCTGACGTTAATAGACACAAACAAACATATTTCGCAAGTTTTTTTTAATATGTTCTACTTATTTTAACACTACGGCCGCTTCAATATCAACTAGGTAAGCTATGCTGAATTCATTAAAACAACTTTTGTTGGCATAAAACGTTTCGTTCATAAACGTAAACAAACTGTCAGAAACAGTCATCTCACAAACTTGTTCAATTTTTTAAAATATGTTGCACTTATTTTAAAGCGATGCCCCTAGTATATTCGTGTTCTGCATCATTAGTAGAGTAGAAATATATCATAATTTTAAATTTTTATTGTGTTTTTCAGAAAAGCCCCTAAACTAGATAATTACCGAATGTAAATTGACTCACCTAGTTTGGGGGCTGGTATAATTCCTCTGACATTAATAGACGTAAACAGACATATTTCGCACAATTTTTAAATATGATCTACTTATTTTAACATTACGCCCTCTTGAATATGAACAAGCAAGCTGTGCAGAACCAGTTAATGCAACTTTTATTCATACAAAAGTGCTGGTCTTATGAAAATGGATATATAAACAGAAGTGTTCATCACTGTTGACAATATGACTGATAGTTGTGTTCCTTTAAGAGTAGATCAATGTTGGGTGCATGACAAGACGAATAATTGGTCTACCTCATCTTTAGTCGCTACTGCGACACCTGACAATCGTGTTGCAGTTACAAAGTCGCAACGACAGCAAATATTCCCCAACCCTACCAATCAGCAATTAGGCGTCCGCGAACCAGCTGTTGTGGGCAAGGCCTTACACCACCTCAAAAGCTGGTGTAATTTTGTGCTACACAAGGGTGAAGGAAATCACAATTATAATGGCTGTAGTGTCACAACCGGTAGGAAGAAACAACGATTTTGGAGTTTTACTTGCCAATGTAGTGTAGCCTGTGTAGTTGAAAGAAACTAACTTGATAATCACAGCGCATGAACAACCTAACCTCTACAGCACAAAACAACTCGGTATCTGAACAAAGCGTTAGAACATTCTACATGTTTAAATACATTACGTAATATCGTAATACCTTAACTCAGACATTGCCCGCAAAGTGCAAATAAACAAAGGCAAATACTAATCCCAACACTTATGCTAGTTCAACATAAATCAACACAATGAACTTTCGTTTATAGAACAAGTAAAGTAAAAGACACGACACGCCATGTATTATGAAGTGTAGCCAGATGAAGAAAATGAAATTATAATACTGTAGGCCCTAAAATTCTGGGATTCTCCATACAGTTTTGATACTCTAATAAAAATAATTCTCCCTCTACCCTCATTATAAAACAATAGAAAAATTTCCGAGCTAGTTGTATCTGTCGTGAAACTACATATTCTGACAACAGGTTCCGCTGGGGTTCCATAAGAGCTTTTTTGTTAAATTAAAGGTAGCGGTAGAGCATAACAATGTACTCGTGTCACATCCTGGAATGAGTAAAATAAGCTTAATATTGTATGTATTTTATTAAAAAAATAATTTTAAATTATTTTATGTGCAAAATAGCAAATTTTTATGTATAAAATAAAATAAGAAATATAACCATTCAAATGATTATGGTGGTCGCCTTCTCCAAATTTTTATGCATAAAATAAAATAAGAAATAAGCCCATTTAAATGATTATGGAGGTCGCCTTCTCGAAGCGGTTAGGGAAGGCTAGCTCTCTCCTTCTGACCTAGCCTTGCTACCCTTAAGGTAACTCGGTCAGCTAACGAGATCTTCGAGTTGTTAGGCACACCAGGACACGATGCAGTCGACAGGATGGCAGGAAGTTGGAGGTAAAGAGCACAGGAGAAAGGCGACTGATGTCATACAACATAACACAGAATGGCACCAACCAAGCAGGATAAACACAGCACAAACAGGAAATAAGACGCAACATCGTGCCGCTGTTCCAACAACAAACACGTTCTCTCCATTGAGAGAAAAAAAACTCTTCAAGTGATAACCAGGACAGCTCCAAAATGGCTGTAACACATTAAAACACGTGTTCAAAAACATTCGCTCCTCTGGTGTATGTCCCTGACACCTCGAGGCTTTAATACCTGGCTATCCAACTCGGCAAACACTTCTTTTCGAAATTCACAGTCACCAACAGACAATACTTGAATGTACTTGTAAAGAAGGATAGGTACCCAAATTTCTGCAAGTTCCTAGAAGAACATGATATAATATTTTACACACACACTCAGAAAAAAGAAATGCAAATTAAAATGGTCATCAAAGGAATAACACACAATGCAAACACAAAATACTTAATGAAAGTGTTCAAAGGATATGGTTTTAGTCCCATCCACGACTGGAAATTACGAACACTAGCTGACACACCTGCAGATTTTGGGGCTGTATTACATCAACACCATTATCTCGACATACAAAAAATACCCACACTATTCTTCATGTCGGTTCACATAGAACTGTACATGTACCATGCTGAAGATTTGGTGCAGTGCATGTGAAGTTATGCACTGGGCCACACTCAGAAATAATACCCAATTCCCCCAATCTGTGCTCTGTGTGAGGGATCGTACAAAAATACAGACTGTAACATTAAATAACAGGACAAAGAAAAGTGAAAATGTACACTCTGCTTGAAAACTGGATTCTCGGCTGTGAGGAAACACCGCGAAGTAAACCAGAAGCACATTGAGGCACACAAACAAAGGATCGGACCTAAACCCACCAAACAAACAAGAGACACTAGGCCAAAAATTCAGGAAAAAATGGAAGTTAACATTCAGTCAAAGGCTGAATTCCAATTCTTTCAATCACAGAAAAGGCAGTCTGAACAATGAAACACTCACAAGGAACAAGCACCCACACAACAGCAAAGGGGAAAATCTCAACAATACAAGAGAACACAAAAAACACAACAGCAAATATGACTACGTTAGCAGAAATGCATGAACTGGCTGCTTTTCTGCAAGAAAATCACTGCTTAACTTTAATTGATCACTTTAGGTCCATAATCACACAGGTGAAAGCTATAACAATAGTACAGGAGAGACAATTAATGCTTCTCACAGCACTCGTCACATTACCTCATTAAAAAAACAAATAGTTCAGGACAATACTAACTTACACTCAAAATAAAAATAAACTACACTGGAGAGCCAAAAAAACTGGTATAGGCATGTGTATGCAAATAATAGAAGTATGGAACCAATCAGAGTAACGCGATGTGGTCGGCAGCGCCTAAATAAGACAACAAGCGTCTGGCAAAGTTGCTANTATGGAACCAATCAGAGTAACGCGATGTGGTCGGCAGCGCCTAAATAAGACAACAAGCGTCTGGCAAAGTTGCTACATCGGTTACTGCTGCTACAATGGCACGTTATAAAGATTTGAGTGAGTTTGAATGTCGTGTTATAGTCGGCGCACGAGAGATGAGACATAGCATCTCCGAGGTAGCGATAAAATTTGGATTTTCGCACACGACCATTTCACGAGTGTACCGTGAATATAAGGAATCCTGTAAAACATCAAATCTTCGACATCGCTGTGGCCGGAAAAATATCGTGAACGAACAGGACAAATAACGACTGACGATAATCATTATTAAACGTGACAGATGTGCAACCCTTTCTCAAATTGGCACAGATTTCAATGCTGGGGCATCAACAAGTGCCATTCAATGGACCATCATTGATATGGGCTTTCAAAGCCGAAGGCTCACTCGTGCACTGTTGTTGACTGCACANGTGCCATTCAATGGACCATCATTGATATGGGCTTTCAAAGCCGAAGGCTCACTCGTGCACTGTTGTTGACTGCACGACACAAAGCTTTACGCCTCGCCTGGGCCCGCCAAAACCGCCATTGAACTGTTGATGACTGGAAAAATGTTGCCTTGTCTGAAGAGTCTTGTTTCCAATTGTATCAGGCAGAGGGACGTGTATNGTGCCATTCAATGGACCATCATTGATATGGGCTTTCAAAGCCGAAGGCTCACTCGTGCACTGTTGTTGACTGCACAACACAAAGCTTTACGCCTCGCCTGGGCCCGCCAAAACCGCCATTGGACTGTTGATGACTGGAAAAATGTTGCCTTGTCTGAAGAGTCTTGTTTCCAATTGTATCAGGCAGAGGGACGTGTATGAAGACATACTCTGTCGTAGCATGGGGCATGTGCAGTTAGCATGAAATGGGACCCGTGATACGTCTAGATATGACTCTGACAGGTGACAGATACGTAAGCATCCTGTCCGATCATCTGCACCCATTCATGTACATTGTGCATTACGATGGACATGGACAATTCCAGCAGGACAATGCGACAAACCACACATCGAGAGTTGCTACCAAGGGGCTCCAGGAAAACTCTTCTGGCTTCAGACACTTCTGTTGGCCACCTAAATCACCAGACATGAACATTATTGAGCATATCTGGGATGCCTTGCAACATGCTGTTAGAAGAAATCTCCACTGCCTCGCACTCCTATGGATTTGTGGACTGCCCTGCAGAATTCATGGTGTGTATTACCTCCATCATACCTTCAGACATTAGTCGAGTCCATTCCACATCATCTTGCGGCACTTCTGCATGCTCGCGGGGGTCCTACACGATATTGGGCAAGTATACCAGATTTTTTGGCTCTTCAGTGTAAAATAAACATAAAAAATCTACAATTCATTGCCCCAAACTGCAGTAAAATGTAACTTCTTAACACAATACCTAAACCTTTTCTTTTCGGAATTCTCAGATTGGTCCGGGATGGATTTTAATACATTTAGTATAGCTACATGACACAAGCCGAAACACTTCAGTCGTTCGTAAACAGGGCTAGAGACAACACTTAAGTTACTCTTGATGTGAACCACGTGCCTACTTGCTCCTTGTGCCCACTCTGACTGCCGAAGTCACAAAAACTACACCAGCTACACCGGGCTGCATCAACCACCTTAGGCCAAAAGTGCATATTGCAGGTCGACAAGAACGGACCTTGCACCTTATTGCCGACTAGGAATGCCTAACTCAAGAGACTGACCTACTCATTTATTATAAGATGTAACTCTTTTAATAAATGGGCACGCGATCCGAAACGTTGTTTACCCTAAAGCCACAGCCTTTGGGCGCACTGACAATATGTCGTTGCTTTGTAGCAGCTCGCACCGCGACATACGACTTGATGCACCACCAGTGGCATTGAAGTGACCTATAGACCGAATATGAAGTGATAAGTGCCCCAAAGTGTCACTAGTTTTATCCTGCATTTTTACAAACACATTTAACACCATCACCGCATTCACAGCTACAGTCAGGGGTGAGTGTTATTTTATTAAGAGTAATCAAGCATGACATTCCACACCTCTTTGCCCAGGTGGACTCGTCCATCCCTTCAGAGGACAGCTACATGTAAACACTGTAGCCAGTGAAATTCCAACACATCATAGGAAGTGAAATTCAAATACTTTTTACAAGAAAACATAATAATGTATTAATGTTTATTTATGTAAGAGCAAGTATGTTTTCTCAAAGAAGAAGGATTGACTATAAAAGCAATCTTTGTAATATGTCATTAAGTGTTGTGACAAATTCCATCAACTTCACAACTTCAATCTTAACAGACATTTGTTAGTAAATGGGGGTGTCAACATTGTGTTTAATTTAATTTATACCATTTTTCACAATTGCAATTGTATAACATGGTGTCCATGTTATGTTTCATCATTCGCCATGACTTTGGTGATCGTCACCTGTGACAGAAACCGAGGTCACTCGTCCAGTTCGTCTCAGCACTCGGACAACACCGGCAGCATTGGTCGCCTGCTCTGCGAGTCCCCTAGGTACCATCATTTAGGCTGTAAGCATTTCACTGCAATATTAAAATTAATAAATTGGAATATTTGTTTTATCTTTCCACTGTGCTGAAGGGAGAGCCACCCACACTTTCACCAGAGAGCTTAACACTTTCGCGTAAAACATAATACCATGTCTAGTTCATGCTAAGGTCACCTGCAGGCCGTAAGTGCTGGGTCTGTTTTCTTGCATTATTCACATGTTGGCAAGCACAGTAAGTAAACCTCTTTACAAAGTTCAATTTGTGTAGAGTTAATGTACTCCAGGACACGTAGATTACTACATCCTCCAGCCCTGGGTAACCTCGACCACGTGAAATATGGCTTTCTCAACTAGGGGCCAACATTTCACTCAGCCATTGTTTATTCTACAGCAAAAATTATTTTCCCAACTAATAGCAGAAAGAAGAACAAAACTTGTGTAAAGTGGCCCAATATCACCATATCACAAAACATTGTCAATGTGAATGTACCCGCGATCAGGCAACATGTATTTTATTAAGTGCTTTGGACCCCTCTTGCACAGAGAAGGAAACGCTAATGTATTTTTAACCAGATCAAAAACGGCGCGATAAATCATGTTTCCGCGCAATTCGTTTTCACGCAAGTAACCGCAATTTATATTTTAGAGTGTTGTGAAGTGTAAATGTATCATTCACAACTCTAAAAGGACATATAAGTATCTTTCTTTACATACTAGAACACAAAGTCGGTCCGGCCTCTGCATTATATAACTACCCATCACCATGACAGCAGTGTCGAGCCTTGTGGCCGAAATAGTGCTGGGTGCTTACAAATTAAATTGATGTACCAGTAACGGAAAATTACAAACTTTATGCCTGAAGTGTGTGCGACGAATAACAGAACTGAATCCATTCTGGGAATCTAAATGTCTGTGCCGGGAAAAAAAACGCGGGCCGACTCGCACAAGACATTAAAAGAAATAATGGGGAACAAATCGAGATTGCCTGGAGCAGTACCTCTGACAGCAAACGAGTGCCATTGTTCACTGAATGCAACAGACCGCGATTGGTTCGAGGCAACGACGGCCTTGTGCACATACGTGTATGCCAGTCTACACTCATATAGTAATCAGAACACTTTTAATTCACAGCAAACAGAACAATTTTTAGAAAATTCACTATTAAATAATTTTCGCAACCAACTATGCGAGAAACAGATCTTATGTGTAGGAATTGGGGATGGGACAATACCTTGCGTAATTAGTCACAGAAATTATCACATTAAGTGTCTCACAGGAACAGAATGAGTAACCACAGGCATCCACAGCGGAATTCTGTGAGACAAATATGAACAAATAGTGCGACTAACCAAATGGGACATGTTAAACAACACCTCGGGACGTTTTGGGTGTGCACAGTGCGCGAATGTACCACGAGTGACAGTGCCATGCCTCCTCTCTGAGGGCAGTGAAAATTACACCCATCAACACAGCCTGGTAGTGCATCCCACGTGCATGGATGGAGCAGCAGCATCATGGGGAAACCGATTGGTGCCAGACACCACCTTTGGCTTTGTGTGGCCTCTGCTACACCATGTGGACAGGCCAACAACACCAGCATTTGCGGTACCAACAACAGGGACGAACACGACACCAGCCTGATTCCCGTCGCATCTTACCTTCGTAGGAAACACCAACGAGGACTTGCAGGTGTTCCTGAGCGACTTCACAGGACGATTGGGCAGGTACGGTGTTAGTGAGTCACACATCCATAAGCTCCTTGTGCCCAGTCTGTCTGCCGTAACAACAACTACACAGGCTACACCAAGCCGCAACAACCACTTCAGGCCAAGAGTGCGTAAAGCAGGTTGGAAAGAATAGAACTTGCACCTTCTTGCCAACAAGGATTATGTAACTCAAGAGACCACCCTACTTATTTGTTATAAGAGGTAACTCTCTTAATAAATCGGTATGCGATCCGAAATGGTGTTTACCCTAAAGCAACAGCCGTTGGGGCACTGGCAATTGGTCGTTGCGCCATAGCAGCTCGCACTGCGACATATGATGTGACGCATCACAAAGTGGCATCAAACTGGCTTGTAGACCGAAGCTGAATTTATAGGTACCCTAAAGTGTCATCTGTAGTGTGCTGCATTTTTACAAACACATTAAACACCATCACCGCATTCACAGCTACTTTCGGGAGTGTTTTTTATTGTATTAAGCGCAATCAAGTATGGCATCTTTGCCCAGGTGGACTCGTCCATCCCTTCAAAGGACAGCTACCTGTCAACACTATAGCCAGAGAAATTCCAACACATCGTAGGAAGTGAAATACAAATAATTTTTACAAGAAATTATAATAATTTATTAATGTTTATTTATATAAGAGCAATTATGTTTTCTCAAAAAAGATTGCCTATAAAGCCTCCATCCTTGTAACATGTCATTAAGTGCTGCGAGAAGTCCCATCAACTTCACAACTTCAATCACTATGTTTCATCATTCGCCATGACTTTGGTGCTCGTCACTCGTGACTGAAACCGAGGTCACTCGTCCAGTTCGTCTCAGCACTTGGACCAGACCAGCAGTGTTGGTCGCCTGCTCTGCGAGTCCCCTCAGTACCATCATTTAGGCTGTAATCATTTCACTGCAATATTAACATTAATTAACTGGAATATTTGTTTTATCCTTTTTACTGTACTGAGGGAAGATACACCCGCACTTTCACAAGCAAGCTTGACGCTGTTGCGTATAATACCATGTCTAGTTCACCGGCAGGCTGGGACATTTTTTTGCATTATTCACATGTAGTCAAGCACAGTGAATAAACCTATTTACAAAATTCTATTTGTGTAGAGTTATTGCCCTCCGGCTCCAGGACACGTAGGTTACTACACCCTTTGTGGTAACTCGCCAAATTTCCTAGTACATTTCAGGCTATCGAGACGGCCTACAGTCTTGTCATAAGGTATAAATAGGTCACAGTAAGTATGTGACATCATCATCAACAAACAGATATAGGGGCATTCAAGACCCCCTGGGCAGTCGACCGAACGACTCTTGTCATTAACTCTCCACTGGGTTATAGCACCGGGCAGTTCAACACTCAACCAGCCCTGAGTAACCTCGACCCTGTCACTTTCTACACTACTCCAAAAGGCAAACACATAAACTTAGCCGGTCACATAGGGCGCCGTGACCAGGCTGGTTATGTGAGAACTCAGGAAAGGTTGAAAATAGCCCCAACTGCCACTCGTTTTCCAGGTCGAGGGACACACATGCCAGTCGATGTAAGTGTTGGGAGGCTACCCAAATAAAATAAGCTTAATTAAAATAAACAAATGATAAATAATCAATTTTTTAAATAATAAAAACAATTAAAAACACTTCAAATATTAATAATACAAATTACACAAACACACAAAAAATAATATTTTAAAAGTTATATATATGTATAATATGCAATACTAATTATTCATAATTTTGTACCGACTTGGTAATCTGTTTCAGGTCTGCATGAAAATATTTTTGAAGGGGGGTCTAGATTCTGGTAGCAAGGGCCCCTCTAGCTGTAGTATACTATAAATCATTTCTCAATATCACTACACGACCACCCAATGAAACGTACCCCAAGGGCTGCCCTGGGAGACTAGAGACACAGCTACACATTACATGCGAGATTAATTAGCACACTTGTACACAACATGCCTACATGTTAGACAGGCATCACGACACTGACATTCACTCCAGCTGGGGGGTTGGAGTGGAGTCTCACTCCCCTGCCAAACACAAAAACATGTAATTTTACTTTAAAATAGGCAACACCAACAATTAGACTTAAAATGGGTCCAGTACCCAACAAAACTAAGCTACATGGTGGACCGCCGCGACCTATTGATTTGACTATATGTCGGGGTGCATTTGTTTTACAAACACTCTGTGAGTTATGGGAGTCCAGGCTCCCGGTCTCACGACACCAAGGACATTAGGTGGCGTTGGAGGATTCGGCAACGGCTGCCATTAAAATGATTATGGTGGTCGTCTTCTCCGAATCGAACGAGTGGCATGTAAACATGGTAACATTTAGAAAAACATTTAAATTCATATTTTTTAATAAGTTCGGTTTAGCCGGTTTGTTATTGTATCACCTGGAACGTTAATCAAAACATGAAATGGCAGTAACAAAAGAGTCATACAGAGTTTATGTATATGAAATGGGAATGGGCAGATAAACACAAGGGATGTTTTGTCCGCTAGTGCGAAACTAACGGCTTTGGCTGATATTATGTTATTGTACAGCGGTTCCCAAGATCAGCCGAAGTGTAGCTAATACACTTTTTCAGTATGAAATAAGGCAATTATAAAGATTAGCGTCATTTTTGAAGGAGACTTGGTAGACTCACAAAAGTTATATATATATTCGCATAGCTTACCTGTTTGATATTTACAAGGGTGTAATGATATAGTAATCAGAACATCAAAAATAAAATATATAAAATACGAGGAGTTCGGCCACTTTGTTTATTGTGGATGCCATGTTTTATAGCCCTGTAATGCTGTAGTTGAGTTAAAAAAAAAAGGGAAACTGCCAGTCCAGCAAGTGGTAATGAGTAATAACTGTGCGGACACCCATATTTCCCAGTTGTTTTCTCCCATAATTCGTTGAAACATTGGTATAGACCATTCCATACTATAAAATTTTGTTTCAAATTGTATCTTATTTTTATTGAATCCAATTCTTTAAACATCTGACGTCTCTTGACCGTCACAACTGCTGCCATTTTACCTGCGAAATGTGGCAATAAAAACACAGTGATATGAAAAATACCTGTGTACGTATGAAATAACAATATCTAAATACAGCATAAACAGAGATTATATTAGTGTTAATTCAAATACATACTATAGTGCCATAAACTCTGTATTTATAATTAATTTATATATAGACACACACATTTAAGTGTTTCAAAAAAACAAAAAAACTTGTTTGTTTTTAAAAGCTGATTCACTGTAGTGGATACTTTATCAAAATATTTTGTGGCTGGAATGAATTGACCATTTTCAGATTTATTTGATTAACATGAATGTTGTTAGCCCTTGGCCAAGATAATTAATATTCTTATTAAAAGGAAGTTATAAATAATGATATTTCTGTTGAAAAATTAAAAGATTTAAATCAGTCAAGGAGTTCCTTTCCTCACCATGGTATAGAAATAATCAACGAAATTTTACAAGAAATCGACATTAGTTTATGTGAAATGCACCTCGTGTTACTAGCAACTGTAGCCTGTAATATTTTTTTCCTGTCCATATTTGGTTTTATTACCAAACACTTGTTTGTGTGTGTGTGAATATTTGTATACACACACAGCTACAGGGCATACAATGTTCAAATAACTGTTGTTTTCAAAATTTTCTTTACTATGATTTTGTTACTTAAACTATTCAAAGTGTATTTTATTGTGTGAAATATCTATCAATGCTTTCACTTTTCCAATTAAATTTTTATAAAATAAATTTATTTGCTATAAATGTAAAATGATTTCAGCATTAAATTTATTGAATTCAAGATTTTATTGTGTGAAATGTCCTAATAACTGGGATGTTATGAACATTCGCAAGGTAGGCAGCAGGAGCCAATAACTAGAATGGAGTAAAAGAAAACTGAACATACTGTGACCACTCACTAGCAAGTGATTATGTTCACATTATACATGTGGTGTGACATTTGTAATTATGGAGAATAGAGGCCAATCCTACTGAATCGTAACCCTATATGCACTTTGTTTTTTCTCAATGCACTATTGATTATAGTTGGGGGGAGGGCAGTGAGGATTAAGGAAATTGTTTGGTAAAAGTTATAAAACTGTAAAAAATATCACCACACAGTAAATGCAAAAATGCACTAAAATGTTTTAACTTGCCCACAAAGGGCTCCAGGAAAGTGCATTCATGTCAAATGTACACCACTGTGTATTCTGAGGCATGCAAGTCATCGTGGAAGGCATGCTAATTTACCGCCTTCATGCTATTTTAATTAAATGATTTTACCAGATACATAAAAGACAGGTAGATCTGGGTGCCCTTCACTTTGCTCGTGTTCCAGGAAGCAAGAGTGGCATAGATTTGCCTGAATTCACTTTTCTGGAGTTGGTTGGTAGTAGGTACAAATATCCCAAGAGTTGTAGACAAAATACAAAAAAAATATGGGCTACAAATACTCAAGTCATGACACAAAACTGTATGAATGTCGAGGGTGTTATGCTAATAAACTGGCACATGTGTCCCAAATATTCATTGCGGTACATTGTTATAGTGACAATCATTTGTCAATTCATAAATGTTACAACTTTTTTGTGACTATGTGGCTGGCCAAAAATTCTACTGAACATTACACTGCAAATTATGTTATTACTTATGTGTACAGAAAGTAATTACTGTCTACTGCCAGTTTAATAATCATTAACACAGTGATATGATAGGTCTAAATAGTCTAAAGACAATGATAATCAAGGTCGTAACTAAAAGTCGTACACATTCACACAAAAAATTTTATTCTCAATCCCTGATATGTTTGACATTTTACACACCATTTAGTTATAGGCCTAACATTTCATACTGTGAAGTTAGGAAAGATCCATTAACTTACCAATCGCTGCACTCCCCAAAATTTGCTTGTATACTAACATTAAAACAAAATGAAATTGCTGCACCAATGTGCACCTTTTAATTTCCTTTCCTTCACCTCATTTTGATATTCTACAACTAATTAAAAATAGCTGCCTATTGTAAATAAATTGTACCACCAGGTATTGTACAAGGTTTTTTTTTTAACACACACTGCATGTTGTATGAAAAGCTGTAATTCTTCATAATTACTCCATAAACTACTAGTTTTGATAATTGTATGCATTCAGCATAAAAGATTGAATTCTTGATCCAACTTTAGTTCTGTTTTTAATCTATGCTCGTAGGTTACGGTCAGCAGAAGCATCCAGCTCTATAAAATAGAAACCATAAATTATAAAGAGACTGTAATTTGGCTATCTTCTAGCGCACTCAAACAGAATAATAATTTATGCTTTAAACTGAATTTTGCTCAATTCAACTTACAAGCTAGTTACTAACATTCCTAATGAAACCTTTAAGAAAACAGAATGGACATGTTGCATAATATCTCTTAACAGCATAAAAGTAAAAACACCAAAACATTTTTATAAAATATATGGGATCATTTTCCAAATACAACTAAGAAATTTAAATAAATAATTATAAAAGTAATGAGTTGACATTAGGTTTTTAATGCAAGCAGTATTAAAAATAATACACACTCAATGTCCATTCTCCTATATTGTGGTAGCATCAGTATGTTTACAAAGATGTTGTCACCAGTTTGTTTACAAAGATGTTGACATTTGGTCTATTGTTTTTAAGGAGTTATGGTATAGAATACATTTTAATGTAAGGCCAAGTTGTAATTTGTTTTGGGTGGAAGACTGAGCATTGACTCTCGCCTTTTTCAGAATTGTCAAATGCCTGGATGCAATAGTTAAAGGGGATGAAGAAGAAGAAGGAAACCAGCATTGGTGATGTGAGTGGTTACCGCAGAAAAACATATGCAGTAACCTTCTAACTTTGGAGTTTGTGTTTTTAGGAAGCAAATTGTAATGATGTACCATTAGTTTTCAACCCCACTGCAGTTGTGGTAAAACACTGACTGGGTACAAAAACAATAATTGTAACGAATTCAGTATTTAAAGTTTTGTTTATGCATTAGTTTCCTTTGAACTGTATGATTATTTATATGTGGAAAATTAAATATTTATTAATGTTACATGCTCCTACCATCAGGTATAGCTAGTTTTGTATGTTTAGAATATCACCTCTAAATCTATATCTATACTAGTTTGATTTGTTTACGTTTTATGTTCTGACAATTCTATTTATTTTGTTTGTTGCGTGAGAAGTAGGCTCAGATATCTTTGACAATATTAATTTTATTTGTATTTCTACCTAGTGTTATCCACCATTTTTGGACACGAAGAAAGGAATTATTTACAGGATTGATTTTACTATGACGTAGAAGGAAGTGACGTCTTTTAGGAATTTCCCATGTAATTAGCATCGTCATGTGAACCCCAGTGATAAATGACCCTAACCTCAGACGCCATAATCAGCGGATCAGCATAAGATTTTGTCTGCAACATTTGCAAATAATTGTGATATTACCGCCAATCGTAAGAGTAGACATGGTAAAGAGACACCAAGTTTTTTTTAATATGTGGGGAGTGAAAGAATAGGCCTGAGCCGCATTGTAACTAGTTTTGGAGTGTTTCTTCACCAAAATGATAAGTAAGACCAACAGAGGCTGGATAATGTGTGTAACTTCTTCTTACGTTTAGAGAGCTACAGACTTTTCGTCATTTTAATTTGTTTTGGAATGTCTAAATTATATTTGAACATGATGAGAGTAAATTTTGAAGATGTTAAATGTAATCTGAAATTTTATGAGGGCGTTTAAGTTTCCACGAACAGTACCAGAAGCCAGTAGAGAGATTATGTTACGAGCTGAACTTGTGCTACAGACATTTTAATGATATATTAATGATAAAATCTAACGAGCCAGTTCATGATTAATTCATATAAATTATCTTTTTGTTAGCGAATACTTAAAGATGTGTTTTAGTATATTAGTTACATTTGAAACTGTTCATAACTTATTTTGACAGTTATTTTTCATGGTTTTCTGTTTTATTTGAAACAACAAACTAAACTGATGATTTTTCAGATCACTTATAATTACCTATTTCACGTAAAATTTTCCAATTAATAAAACTTTTATTTCTTCGCACTTTTCCACTGTGCTAGGCTTTATGTGGTCTTTGAAGTAGTTAGAATTCTTTATTCAGTGAATTTCATGTTTTTTCCCATTATTGTTTTTCATACGAATTGTTTTAATGTGTTTCCTGTATTCTGCTATGTGAAGAAAAGGGTAAATGTGTTTTGCAGTTTTGTAATGGTGAAGGATATATTTTAATGTGTCGCCATTGCCTCAGTATTGACTTACCATTGATTTAAGTTACATCTTCTGGCATTTCTAAACCTCAAATTGCTAATTGCAGCCAATTTTCTCACACATCATAAATCAAAGGAATGCCGACTTGCGTGTCGTCATTGTCGTCATTGCTAGATGTCATGCCACGCTCATATAGAAAGTAAGTGGTGTGTTAGGAATTTCATGCAATCATCACTCGTAAGCCCGACAAACTTCACACTTATTTTATACTATATGGTTTTCTCTTTTATTACAAGACTATACACATCATATTTATTTATGTAATTTTCACAAAAAACACTTACCACACTTAAATAAAATTTTATGCCCATAGGTTTGGGCATAATTACATAGCGAGCAGAGATACTTGAACACTACACATAGTGGAATAATATTTTATCAATTGTTATGGTAAAAATTTTTGATCCATGCTTAACATTTTGTACATACATGTCATTCATGAATTTATGTTTTTCCTTTTTTTATCATTCAAAGTTTTTGACATGGCTATTGTGTTGATAGTTCTGTAAACTTCGTAATTGGATTAAAATATGCATTCAAGTATTTTTTTCTCCAAATGCAAATAGTTTATCCTACGTTGGCTAACAGAAAACTCTTCCTTAATAAAAGTACCTCAGGGATGTACATCATGAATTTGTTAATGTATGAGTATTTAAAGTCATACGTTAATTGTTGTTTTATCTAGAATGAACAGACTCTGAAGTAGACTGAAGTTGACTGCTTGTATAATATTTTCAGCTAAATTATTATTAAATATCACGATGTCAAGTGCCAGTATGAATAATCTTAATTTTACAGCATAACATGGCAACCAGCGAAAATAAGTTGTTAATGCCTATTGAGCTTGAATTTTTTTTGTATACTGTACAAACATATTATGATCACATTTTTCATATTGCCCTTTATGAGAATCATTTCCATCAAGGCACATAGTATGAATCAACAGTTATTAAAATTCTGTTTTACACATCTGCATTCACTGGTAAAATAATGTTATTGTTTACATTTGATGTTATTAAATAATTTTAAAAGAACAAAAATGTATTCTTAGTTATGCCTAGTGAATAATATCACAAGAAAATTGTAATAATTAATTATAAACAGTTGCAAATAGGGGGTAAACCGAAATAACATATACTCCAAAATAATATTATATTGTTGCAGAAGATGGCTAGGAAGGAAATAGTAATGTGGTACCGGTACTTTGGAAAAAAAGTACAAAAAATAATTTTTCCTAAAACTTAATATAATATATGGTTTACTGCAACATTGTTGAAGCTGTTTGTCTTGAAATAGGGAGCTTAAATGACTTAAATTTATAAGGTATATATTTTGCACTTTCGTACTTCTGCTGATAGAAAAATCTGGGAAGTACAGAATGTAAATCAGTTTTGAACATGTTCGTTGAATAATGTACTGATGGAAAACACAACTGCGTGGAAGGTAACTGGTGTTGATTGTTCATTGACACTTTTTTTTTTTTTTTTTTTTTTTTTACAAAAACCTATGCAATTATGAAGAAAAGGAAAATAAACATTTTCGAGTACACTATAATTGCAAGAAAATATATCTACAAATATTGTTTTCACCATACCACGATCTGAAATGTGTTATTTGTAATGTTTCATTTCTAAACAAATTTGAAATGCAGGAATTGGAATATTTTTAAAAAAAACCTATTTTCACGTTCAGCCGGTATAATGCTGCAGCAGCGGTTTAGGTTGCATGTCATTCAGCCGCCCTGNTATCTACAAATATTGTTTTCACCATACCACGATCTGAAATGTGTTATTTGTAATGTTTCATTTCTAAACAAATTTAAAATGCAGGAATTGGAATATTTTTTAAAAAAACCTATTTTCACGTTCAGCCGGTATAATGCTGCAGCAGCGGTTTAGGTTGCATGTCATTCAGCCGCCCTGNAAAAAAACCTATTTTCACGTTCAGCCGGTATAATGCTGCAGCAGCGGTTTAGGTTGCATGTCATTCAGCCGCCCTGCTGCAATGCAACGATAGAGCAGCACCTGCAGAGAAGAAATAATTGCTGCATCTCTGCTGCTAGCAGATGACAGACATCAGATGCAGTGCAAAGATGGTTTCAGGAATATGTAAATATTGTGCTGTTGATAGAATTATGTACAGTGCTTTTGGAAATTAGATATTGACGCATCAGGATAGAGGAGGAGCATGAAATGTGGCATAATTTCTACATTGTTACCAACTCGTGCAATTATTAATTTTATTACTTTTGATTGAAATTAACATTTGCAAATATTCAAAAATATTTATTTTCAGTATCTGTTTCAAAACCACGCAGCAAAACTGAATGAACAAGCATAATTTTTTAAAAATTAGTATTGTTGCTAGCAGCAGTTCGTTTGCCTGTGACAGCATAATGGGACCGCTTCATCATGCGACTTGCTCCAACGTCGCCAGAGTCTGTGCAGTCGTTGCGACACTACTCTGTTATTTAGACGACACGCTACATGAGCACGAGAAGTACCAGTCACTCTGTTTGAAATGAATAAGTAGTGGGTTTCAGTTATGTATGTTCTTTCCTTCTATAACTTTCAACTAAATAAACTACAATTTTTAGTAATAATGAAATGTAGGTTTGAAATGGCAGGATACATTTTTTATTGCATTTTTTGCTGTTNAAACTACAATTTTTAGTAATAATGAAATGTAGGTTTGAAATGGCAGGATACATTTTTTATTGCATTTTTTGCTGTTATTTCAAGAGAATTTGTGACATTAAGTATGACAGGGATATGGAGAAGAAATAGCACTAGGTGGCAGCCATTTTTGTGTTTGAATCCAAATTATACAGTTACTTATTGATGAATAAATTTTACAGTTGAGCATTGCAAAAAAATGTGATGTTAATATTTAATAAAACAAAAATAAACTATTCATGCACACAAGACAATGCTTTAAAATTTAGGTATTTTGGCTATGTGCCGAGCTCAGTCAGACACACAATGACAGTGTATCACAATGTATCTTAGTAAGGTCAGGTGTTTCAATTGCTTCACATTACACATATCACACACCATGCTACACTTAATTAAAGATGGACATTTTATATACGATGTTATTATGCATCATGCAAGCATGTAAACTTAGTGCATCATTTCAAAAATTTTGCTAATGTTTTATGATATCATTTGAAATTGGAAACTCTTAAAATAAATGTTTTACAGGTTTATAATTCTGTAACACAACTCCATCCCTGTTGTGATTGCACAAAATCATGACTCTATATACTTTCCAATATCTAACAAGAGTAAAACTACCATAATTCCCATTCAAACAATTTATACATGATATAGACAGAATATGCGAATGTGTTACTTTAACAAGTTACGTGAAACAAGGATATCAGATAACTGCGGTAATTTGTGGCGACTTGGCCCCGTTACTTCTATGTCGCAGGTCGCAACATGTCACAGGTACAAACTGTGTCACTGCTCCCATTACTTTCAAATATAGATGATGACGTTTTTACTCATTAGGGTAAAATGCAAAAAAAAATTTTTACAAATTAGGTCAAGTTGCCAATCTTTTCAAATTTGCTATTAGAGCCACTCCCAACACCTCAACATACATCTGACCCTAAATTAAATGATATAGGAGAATTGCTATAAAAAAACATATACAGCAAAATGTTAATATAATCTTGTCCTATGTCCATATGACATACTGTAATTGTAAGTTCACCAGAATACGAGGAATCCCGTACGATACATGACAGTTGGCAACCCTAAAATCAGGGACAAGTTTACAGAGAGGAAAGAAATAAATACTGAGAACATCATAAAAATGTATGTTAATGTAGGTTGAATATTTTGAAGACAAAAATGAGATATTATCTAATTCATAAGAAGCAACAACAATGCTTCGGTTTTTGCAACTTCGGTATTTTTGAATTAAAGTACAATAAACCCATTATGAATTTTGGTGAAGCTATATCGCAGAAGCCCTGCTACACAGCAGAACCAAAACTGTAATTTTGATAATGCAATATGGTGCACCGTACACTAATCTATTCAGTTGCAAGAACGCTTTGAATTCAAAATCAATTATTGGTAAGTATTAAAAAATACAATTTTTACACAGGTAAGTTTTTTAAGCAAGATGACAATATGTGAATATAAAATGTCACTAACCTAGTGAATAAAAATTGTGTACTTTAAAGGAAGTTACTACTAACTATAGAGCAAATGGCAGGAAATAGTACATCGTACATATAAGGAAAGTGGAAGGACTTATTAAACTGGTTTATTTTACGGGGAAATGTAACTGAGGAAATGTAAAAATGATGCTTTACTTTCAATTTTTTTCCACTATATTTCAGTACACCTGACTTGCATTTACTTACTGTTTGGTCACTGCACTAGACACATGCATACATTATTTTCTTAGTGTTTTGCTTTTTATGTACCTATATCTTGGGGAACTTCCATGGTGATTGTAGGCTCCATCATCATGGAAGTGGGTTTTTGTATGTTCATAAACAGACAGCAATTGTGCAGCTATCGAGTGAAGTTACAAAATTGTCANAAACTACAATTTTTAGTAATAATGAAATGTAGGTTTGAAATGGCAGGATACATTTTTTATTGCATTTTTTGCTGTCATTTCAAGAGAATTTGTGACATGATAGTATGACAGTGATATGGAGAAGAAATAGCACTAGGTGGCAGCCATTTTTGTGTTTGAATCCAAATTATACAGTTACTTATTGATGAATAAATTTTACAGTTGAGCATTGCAAAAAAATGTGATGTTAATATTTAATAAAACAAAAATAAACTATTCATGCACACAAGACAATGCTTTAAAATTTAGGTATTTTGGCTATGTGCCGAGCTCAGTCAGACACACAATGACAGTGTATCACAATGTATCTTAGTAAGGCCAGGTGTTTCAATTGCTTCACATTACACATATCACACACCATGCTACACTTAATTAAAGATGGTCATTTTATATACGATGTTATTATGCATCATGCAAGCATGTAAACTTAGTGCATCATTTCAAAAATTTTGCAAATGTTTTATGATATCATTTGAAATTGGAAACTCTTAAAATAAATGTTTTACAGGTTTATAATTCTGTAACACAACTCCATCCCTGTTGTGATTGCACAAAATCTTGACTCTATATACTTTCCAATATCTAACAAGAGTAAAACTACCATAAGTCCCATTCAAACAATTTATACATGATATAGACGGAACATGCGAATGTGTTACTTTAACAAGTTATGTGAAACAAGGATATCAGGTAACTGCGGTAATATTGTGGCGACTTGGCCCCGTTACTTCTATGTCGCAGGTCGCAACATGTCACAGGTACAAACTGTGTCACTGCTCCCATTACTTTCAAATATAGATGATGACGTTTTTACTCTTTAGGGTAAAATGCAAAAAAAAAAAATTTACAAATTTGGTCAAGTTGCCAATCTTTTCAAATTTGCTATTAGAGCCACTCCCAACATCTCAACATACATCTGACCCTAAATTAAATGATATAGGAGAATTGCTATAAAAAAAAACATATACAACAAAATGCTAATATAATCTTGTCCTATGTCCATATGACATACTGTAATTGTAAGTTCACCAGAATACGAGGAATCCCGTACGATACATGACAGTTGGCAACCCTAAAATCAGGGACAAGTTTACAGAGAGGAAAGAAATAAATACTGAGAACATCATAAAAAATGTATGTTAATGTAGGTTGAATATTTTGAAGACAAAAATGAGATATTATCTAATTCATAAGAAGCAACAACAATGCTTCGGTTTTTGCAATTTCGGTATTTTTGAATTAAAGTACAATAAACCCATTATGAATTTTGGTGAAGCTATATCGCAGAAGCCCTGCTACACAGCAGAACCAAAACTGTAATTTTGATAATGCAATATGGTGCACCGTACACTAATCTATTCAGTTGCAAGAACGCTTTGAATTCAAAATCAATTATTGGTAAGTATTAAAAAATACAATTTTTACACAGGTAAGTTTTTTAAGCAAGATGACAATATGTGAATATAAAATGTCACTAACCTAGTGAATAAAAATTGTGTACTTTAAAGGAAGTTACTACTAACTGTAGAGCAAATGGCAGGAAATAGTACATCGTACATATAAGGAAAGTGGAAGGACTTAATAAACTGGTTTATTTTAAGGGGAAATGTAACTGAGGAAATGTAAAAATGATGCTTTACTTTCAATTTTTTCCACTAGATTTCAGTACACCTGACTTGCATTTACTTACTGTTTGGTCACTGCACTAGACACATGCATACATTATTTCCTTAGTGTTTTGCTTTTTATGTACCTATATCTTGGGGAACTTCCATGGTGATTGTAGGCTCCATCCTCATGGAAGTGGGTTTTTGTATGTTCATAAACAGACAGCAATTGTGCAGCTATCGAGTGAAGTTACAAAATTGTCANTCATGGAAGTGGGTTTTTGTATGTTCATAAACAGACAGCAATTGTGCAGCTATCGAGTGAAGTTACAAAATTGTCATTGTGAAATTTGCCATATATTAAAAACGAAATCGTATTTCTAATTATTGTGTAGTTACAGACTGATCACATGTAGTTTGGTTGTTTCTAGTTTGTATTTTATAATCCTGAATAAATTTACATTGTATTTTTGTTGTTGTGACATGGCTGCGGCCCGAGAAAATAGTAGATCGGAAGAGCCTATATAGTTTCTCCCCGCACTGTAATAAAATTTGAAACGAATGACGAGGGAAAGGTATGCTACAAGGATGGGCGCCAATTGACTGTAATAATGTGGTGTAGAACATCAGATGATTGGAATAAAACTTCGCCACGAAGTTAGGCACCAATTGACGCATGTTGGCTGTGCAGTTTTGGATTAAAAGGAATTTTGAGGGGCGGTACAAAACTGTTAGATGGATTTTGAGATGTGGATACCCGACTAGGCGCCAGACACCGCCGGCAAGCGGTGTCACGCCAGACACCATCGGCAGCTGGTGTCGATTATTGCTGATGACGATGATGATCTCGGGGTACAGCGAGCCATTGGCCCGGATGTAGGTAATCCCTCGGTGAATAGTTGGATAAGCCGCTCACGCCTGATACTTACATCTGCTGTGTTGTGGGCCTATTCAGGCTGACCCACATGCCTTTAACATCTGCTGTGTTGTGGGCCTATTCAGACTGACCCACGTGCCTTTAACTTAAAAGTTCGGGGTTGAGCATACTAATACTTAGGGTGACTTACGTTGGATTAGGTGAAGATGTGTTGTAGGGGACCCGTATCCCAAAACTCTTGAAGGGAGTGCTTAAATAAAAGTATGCAAACTCTCCTGTAATTATATTTGCGCAAACGATTACACCACATTATGTGACAACTGATCACTGTTCCGACCTACAAGCCCGCCAGTTAGGCTATGTGGCGAAAAAGGCGCAAACAACCATTGTGGATTTAAGTGGAAATTACTCTTTCCCAGGTGATTCAAATCCTGTGGGAGAAGGGGTGGCGACTTTGGGTGAGAATTAAATAAAAGTCATTCAAAAAACGATGTTACTATTGGAAACTACATCGTTTGGTGCACAAAGTCGAGTTCACCCAGAGCGATTGCGCGATGCGAAGGCCCCTTTAGACACTTGATGGTGATGAATCTGCCAAGTTCACATGGTGTAAACTATGGTGGCATGTGAATGCAGCTCGCCTGCATTACTTTCTGCTTGAATCGAAGACTTGCAACAGCAAAACCCTTGCATAAAATATTAACAAAAAAAATACAAAATATTACCCTGCATACAAACAAATATAACTTAACTTGGATGAAATGAAATGAGGGTAAAACAACAGGAAGGAAAAACTTGTGATAATTTAGAATTAACAGAATAAAGACACTGAAACACTTGTAGGNGAGGGTAAAACAACAGGAAGGAAAAACTTGTGATAATTTAGAATTAACAGAATAAAGACACTGAAACACTTGTAGGGGCATCTCTGAGTGTTCACACACCTAGTCGCTCTTTCCTGTGCCTTACTATTTGCTTTTTTAATTTCACCCTACTTATTATTCATGCTGGGTTTGCCATAACACACCTCTGGCCACTGGTTGGGGTGGAAGGGGGTGATATGTTGTTGTGTTGCACTGTCCTACACTTCTGTGCATTATACTGCACCTTAATCGACCTCGCTGTGCACTGTCTACACTCTGGTGCTGGTTAATGCATTGATGTGAACCCAAACGCAAGGGTATCTGCGACCATTTGCTGTGCCACAGTACAACAGCAGTACCGGCCGAGCACCATGCCGGCGACAAGAACATAGGATGATGCAGTCAGCAAAAGTATCNAACAGCAGTACCGGCCGAGCACCATGCCGGCGACAAGAACATAGGATGATGCAGTCAGCAACAGTATCTCCATGGTGTTTGGGAAAGCACTCACGTCGCCCAGCACCGCGTGAGTCGGCTGACGGTCCCTCTCTGATTCAACCACATGGGCGAAACCAGGAAATCTCATAGTTCGGATCCCACCTGATCGGCATGTGTGGTCACNGACAAGAACATAGGATGATGCAGTCAGCAACAGTATCTCCATGGTGTTTGGGAAAGCACTCACGTCGCCCAGCACCGCGTGAGTCGGCTGACGGTCCCTCTCTGATTCAACCACATGGGCGAAACCAGGAAATCTCGTAGTTCGGATCCCACCTGATCGGCATGTGTGGTCACACTCAGCACTGTGCCGACAGGGCGTAGCACGCATGAAGGCGACACCAGGCTTTGTAACACCCCTGATAAAGATGTGTGTACTCAACAGATGCCATTGCACAACACAATGTGTTTGATAGTGTCAGTGGCCCCCAAAAGCAGAGCCTAATTATTCTCAGTTTACCCCAAGTGTACACCACAAGTGAACTGTGTTTTTAAATGTAATTTCAGATTATGTCAAAAGGAAGTGCCAACGACTTCTTACTTGGGGCACAGGCTTCACCAATACCAACCTAAGCTTAACAGGCATCACCTGAATGGGGGCATTTCAGTTAATGTGTCTTTGCTCAGGTAAAGTGTGTGTACAATTTCATATGTTTATTTTGCAACAGTCAACAGGTTTACACCTGGATATACATGTTTACAACACTACATGCATGTAAACTTAACAATATGAAAGAGCGTTGTTGTTAGTAATTCAGTGGGCCTGTGTAGTTTATAAAAAATGTAAGTTTTCATTAGGGACAATGTTAAGTCTTAAATTAACAAAGAGAGCTTCCCTACATATGCAATGTAATAATTAAAGGCCTAATTCTATTTTGCACTTTTCTTTAATGTTCACTCACTTCCGACTACTGGCATATTCATGGCAAGCAGCCAGAAAGATGGCAGTAACCATTCAGTCTAGAGCGGGCAGAGGGTGGAGACAGACACTCATGACCATGCCTCCCGGACACATCATATTTTGTAGCAAATCGTATAGAAAAATATTTTTTTTTCTCAGTTAACTGGAACATTAACATAGAGTAACTTCCTTAGCTCAGGAAGAGCCTCTCTTCGACTCGTGTCGCGTAATCGCCTAGGACCTAACTACAAGGTAACCCTTTGTAAGCACGACGTGCTATTTTACAGCGAAAGCCGCCAATAGGCTCTAGTGAGTCGGGCTAGCTCAGGTCGATAATGTCCATTATTGGGTGTGTAGTGACTCAAGAAACCAAAAAAATAACATGTCTTCCTACACATTTAAGTTTTATTTGAGACTTTGCCTCCTAAAGGCATTTCGGGAGCTGGACCCATCAACCAGCCACTCTCAGTGTTTTAAGTGTTTTCAGTGTAATATCTACTTTTATCAGATTTTAAATGGTATGCGGAGTGACTCTACAACTCAACAAGATAGGGAAACTGCTGCAGAATTGAGTAGGTTTGTGACAGCCCACAGCTAGCAGCCTACCGTACTGTAATTAATATATCATCGATTGAGACATATAGGATCAGGAGTACAGCCTAGCCACCTGGGTGACTCGGCTATGACCCACAATTGCAGAGCAGGTGGTACGAATTCTACAGGAAGTCTCTGGTGAGTGTTTCCCTCCAGAACTTTGCACGAGTAAGAGTGCATCGGCAACAGCCTCACCATTCTCCAACCCCGACCTCATGTTAGCGGTGTGGTCGGGCGATTGATGCACATCATGGCAAACTGTCTGAGAGGCAGGATGCCATCTTGCATCAAACGGCTCCCTTCTGCTGTGACTGTTCACAGGCAACGTTTCATCAGGGGCCACAGGGGCAGGTCATGGTCCAACAATATCTGGGCTGTATGTATGTATGGATCCCTGGGTTTGCCTGGATGGTGCTGGTGTGGTTTTGGCTGGAGCTGATCCATATGTGGTTATTCCACTGCAGTGTGGGATGTGGTGGCATCACCGCAGGTCAGGCACGATCGCGCTGTCAAGGCATCTCCATCGTGAGTGGTGGTGGGAAGCGAGCTGACTGCCTCGCTGCCACCGTCACTGTTCCTACTGTTGATACTTCTGCTTCACCAACCACACTGACGCCGGTTGTGAGCCGGGCTGGCAGTCACCAATGGTGGTTTATCAACAGATGATGACACCTTGGCTGGTGGCGACTTTTCTGTTGCAGCACTGCCCTGGTCCATCATCCCCAATCCCCATGCCAGCTGTGGACACATCCAGAAGNCCACTGCAGTGTGGGATGTGGTGGCATCACCGCAGGTCAGGCACGATCGCGCTGTCAAGGCATCTCCATCGTGAGCGGTGGTGGGAAGCGAGCTGACTGCCTCGCTGCCACCGTCACTGTTCCTACTGTTGATACTTCTGCTTCACCAACCACACTGACGCCGGTTGTGAGCCGGGCTGGCAGTCACCAATAGTGGTTTATCAACAGATGATGACACCTTGGCTGCTGGCGACTTTTCTGTTGCAGCACTGCCCTGGTCCATCATCCCCAATCCCCATGCCAGCTGTGGACACATCCAGAAGCCGTTATAATGCCATTGAAAGTGTGTCAGGGGGTCTGTTGGTGTCACCTGTAGTAGACTTGGTGAGGGGGTGAAGGCAGCCATCGCGGTGGGTTCCCCCGACACCCGGCGTCATGAGGTGGGCTGGCCCTGCTGTTGCTTCGTCTTGCTCTTAATGTCATAATGTCGTAAGCTGACGTTAGAGATCAGAAAAATACTTCTGTTCTGGCCGAGGCCGTGTAGCGGGCAAATTTTTAAAGTAATTTCCTATGCGAAATAGTTAGATAAATAATTTGATAGAATTTTACAATGGTTTTTCCGCCACCCATGAAAAGGAATTCTGTATCATCTCGTGGTTCTGGTGCTCAAATATTTAAAATTATCATTACATATTTTCTATTTGTTTTTCGAATGATTGCCTTTTGCTTACGTACAAGGTACTGAGAAGATTAATTCTTTGTTCAGATGTGTTCTGTAAAAATGTAAATTTCCTTCTTAAGTGGAAAAGAAGAANGTACTGAGAAGATTAATTCTTTGTTCAGATGTGTTCTGTAAAAATGTAAATTTCCTTCTTAAGTGGAAAAGAAGAACACATGATGTGTTAAGAGTTACGTTTCTTATTCAGCCTGTCCAATTTTTTTTCCAGTTCAAATTTTCTTAAAACAATTTTTTAACTTTGCTACATTAAAAAAAGGAGATATTATGATTGTTTTAGTTTTGTCTCGGCTTTTAATTCAATCGTCATAAAATATTACCTAAACATCGAAAAGCCAGTGGTTTTTGAAGACAGTTTAACGAAGTTGGAACTTCATGCATGAACAAAAATTACCTTTCGCTCATGCCGAATAAGCTGTCTGCAGCCAGTATGGCAGGCTGAGGAATTGAAGATGACTACAGTGTTCCTATATTCCCTAGAGGCAATTCTGAAATGTGTATGCCACAATCCATGCTATTGGGTTTTGCTGAAGATTACGAACGAATTATATGCAATTATAAGCAGGAAATTGTGCTGCTTAAAGGTAATATGCATGCAGACACCATCGTGGGTACGGGAGAAAACCAGGAGACAATGGAACTGAAAATACAGTCTATCGAAAGGGTGCTGCCTAACACGCAGTTGAGCACTGGAGAATGCATAAAAATGTTGAAGAATGTAAAATATGCCAAAACATCTATGTGGTTTTCAGGTCGTGGAGTCTCGAGACGTACCCCGGATTGCCAGCAAGCCAGTGCCTTAACTGGATGGTGAAGTTCAGCTTTACTTCTGAGAAACCGAGGTACAACATCGTTGGGCTACAGACCGAAAGACAGAACAATATCAGAGTGTGCTATTCGCAGTTTGACATATGTCAAATAGAAAATGTGAAAATATTATTGAATACCGAAAGCTATCCATACATTGACAAGAACATGAATGTTGAAAATGGGAAGTATCTGCGGGCATATAAATGTACACCCAATTTCAAAATGTCTATTATGGGCGCACCCAATCCACGATATAGAATCCTGATACTTTCAAGAGTTTGGCCTTGTGCATGGTATTCGATGTGAGTGAACAGGACGAGGACCAACACGTATGCATTCTACCTGATACTTCATNTTGGCCTTGTGCATGGTATTCGATGTGAGTGAACAGGACGAGGACCAACACGTATGCATTCTACCTGATACTTCATGACCGGCTTGTATCGTACAATTGCCGAGATAAGACAGTCAGTGAGCGCATTGAGAATATATATTAATATAACTGTTCATATATTATAACTTTTTAGTCGTCGTCGAGCATCGCCAGCTTCAAGATGCACTCTAATCTGCAGGGATTCCAGAACCAAAATGGCTTCGTGCTCAAAGAGATCGCAGTGACCTACGAAGATGATGGTAAAACATGAAACCACAACTTCCAACCTCCATACCCCTGGAAACTGCTGGATGAGAAGAACAAGAAAACAAACATCTTGCTGAGCAAGTACCACCATGGACTGGAATGGGACAAAGGCAAGATTCCATACAATCAGGTGGGAAATGTGCTGAGTGACTTGTTGATGCAGTACCCGAAGGCCCTGATTTACATAGCAGGATATGAGCAGAAAAAAATGGCTCTGTGGCATGTGTAAATTTTAAGTGGAGGATGTCGATGTGCAGGCTGAGTATGGATGTTCTTCGCTTCGCAAACGCTTTAAAACGTACAGCGAGTCACATGGTCATGTCTGCGACAGTTCAGAACTGACTGAGCATGCGCACTGAAGAACATGGAGCTGATGCACAAATAGTGCACCTCATCCTTGGACTAGGGAATCGGGTGCGTACGAGAAGACACGAAATTGTCTGAATTGATCCGATATTTTCGAACTCTGTTCAAAGAAGATTAATAAAAATTGAATATTTTTTTTGCTGATTATGTATATTTTATTATGTGTACAATAAATGTTGTGTAAAAAATATGTTGTGTTTTATTTATTTTAATAACCCTCCGCTTTATATAAAAATTATTTTTAAAATATACTTGTATTAAGTATAAAACAAAAACATTAAATATAAAAAGTTTACGTACTTTGCAGGAATGGTCAATGTCACCATTTGGCACAGGCCGATAGCAGGAGACATAATCAAGACATTAATGCCATTTTTGTGGTGAAAAAAAATCCAACTTGGAATGCACCGACAGTGCAACATATACTTAAAAAAACATAATCAAATATGGCTGCTGCCAGGTGGATAAATCGACAACTCGTCTGGTGGGTAAATTAACACACTGGTAGCTTCTAGGTGACGAAAACATATGAAATCCAAGGTGGCATCTTTCAGCAATGTATAAACAAATGACTAACAAANTTGGCCTTGTGCATGGTATTCGATGTGAGTGAACAGGACGAGGACCAACACGTATGCATTCTACCTGATACTTCACGACCGGCTTGTATCGTACAATTGCCGAGATAAGACAGTCAGTGAGCGCATTGAGAATATATATTAATATAACTGTTCATATATTATAACTTTTTAGTCGTCGTCGAGCATCGCCAGCTTCAAGATGCACTCTAATCTGCAGGGTTTCCAGAACCAAAATGGCTTCGTGCTCAAAGAGATCGCAGTGACCTACGAAGATGATGGTAAAACATGAAACCACAACTTCCAACCTCCATACCCCTGGAAACTGCTGGATGAGAAGAACAAGAAAACAAACATCTTGCTGAGCAAGTACCACCATGGACTGGAATGGGACAAAGGCAAGATTCCATACAATCAGGTGGGAAATGTGCTGAGTGACTTGTTGATGCAGTACCCGAAGGCCCTGATTTACATAGCAGGATATGAGCAGAAAAAAATGGCTCTGTGGCATGTGTAAATTTTAAGTGGAGGATGTCGATGTGCAGGCTGAGTATGGATGTTCTTCGCTTCGCAAACGCTTTAAAACGTACAGCGAGTCACATGGTCATGTCTGCGACAGTTCAGAACTGACTGAGCATGCGCACTGAAGAACATGGAGCTGATGCACAAATAGTGCACCTCATCCTTGGACTAGGGAATCGGGTGCGTACGAGAAGACACGAAATTGTCTGAATTGATCCGATATTTTCGAACTCTGTTCAAAGAAGATTAATAAAAATTGAATATTTTTTTTGCTGATTATGTATATTTTATTATGTGTACAATAAATGTTGTGTAAAAAATATGTTGTGTTTTATTTATTTTAAAAACCCTCCGCTTTATATAAAAATTATTTTTAAAATATACTTGTATTAAGTATAAAACAAAAACATTAAATATAAAAAGTTTACGTACTTTGCAGGAATGGTCAATGTCACCATTCGGCACAGGCCGATAGCAGGAGACATAATCAAGACATTAATGCCATTTTTGTGGTGAAAAAAAATCCAACTTGGAATGCACCGACAGTGCAACATATACTTAAAAAAAACATAATCAAATATGGCTGCTGCCAGGTGGATAAATCGACAACTCGTCTGGTGGGTAAATTAACACACTGGTAGCTTCTAGGTGACGAAAACATATGAAATCCAAGGTGGCATCTTTCAGCAATGTATAAACAAATGACTAACAAACAACCAAGATGCATCCTCCAGCAACATATAAACAAATGACAAACGAAAAACCAAGATAGCAGAATAAGTATAGGCGAGAAGTAATGGGGATGGAGACCTGCCGACTATACAGCCAATAGCTACTGGAGGTGGGGTTGAGTCGTCTGCTGGGCATGATGCTGGGGGAAACCTTCGAAAATGCAAGTGTTTTAAATATTTTTTTACAACTATTTTTTAAATTATTTCTTAAATAAACATTTTTTAAAAAGATTTGGGATTTCTTGGAATTTTTTTGGATTTTTGGGATTTCTAGGTAAAAGGTCACCAGGGTCAAAGGTCACCAACATCCAACATGGTGGACAATATGGCCACCAGGGGCCTAGAATGACACTTCATGAACAACTCAGATCTCCACCCAGGTCCCGATGTGCCAAAACCTGCTATTTCATTCTACTTATATACAACACAATATTGCTGTGACAACCACAAAAAAAAATATACCTAGCAGAACCAAAAAAAAAAGTTGAGCACCGCCTAAACCGGATTACCTCAAAATACTCAACATCAGCAGCTGCTAAGAAGGAAGTCAACCAATGGAACCATGGTTCTTACACTTTCTAATTATAATGTCTATGTTTTTTTTTTTAAGAATGCAGTTGCTTTGTGTTTTAATTAGTGGCATACCCGGTTTTTCTCTTTTGTTTCAGCCAATATTACCTCATCTGTGTTCGAGCTGCACCAGGACAACAGTAGGTACAAAATCATTGTCTTAGTAAAGTGCGGGCAGGAAGATAACCATCGCTTAGTCAGGGCTAGTTAGTATTGTGCAGTTTCTGCTAGGATGATAGGACTATTTATCCAAACTATATAGGCCATTTATTTTAACATCTTGCGATGCCAGCGCCTGTCGCTGAAGACATTTTATTTGGTTTCAACTCGACGCAGTGGTCTACTCTTTGCTCGGCTCGGATCCCCTCCTCTTTCCACCCCTGTTCAATATCCCATGATTTACCCTCCGCTCGTGAATCATAATTTTTTATACAATTCAGATAGTTTATTTAAGTAATTGCACAGCTGGTGCTCCTTCAATTCTACGCCCTGCTGTTGCCTGAAGAATTCTACAATGATTTAACTGCAGCACTTGTCCTGTAGATTGTGAAGCTATGATACGGCTGCCTTTAATTTAGTGTGGTTGAGACCCCCGAGCATTAGGGAAAATTAAATGGTGTGTCGTGGACAAAGGTTTTGTGTGTTAGTTGGGTTGTTTTAAATGTTTCATTGTTTGTGCGTCATAGTTGTGTTTGTCTTGGGTAAGCAGTAATGCTAGAGTTTTTTTTTTCATCAAAATTGTGGTTTCGGTTGCCTGTCTAAATTTTGTTTCGCTTAACTAAATCTTCCTGTTGCCGTGTTTCCCTGTTTTAACATATCCTGTATTGCCTTGTTCGCTGACCCAAGAGTTAATACTTTTTAGAGTGAATTTGGTGTCCATGACTTTCACATTGGGATCTCATGTCTATGTTTTTAAATGTGTTTAATTTGTACATTTTTATTCGGTCGGAGCTTTGAGGGGTCGTTTGACTGCCTCCACCGAAATCTCAATATTTTTTAATGAATTTTTTAACTGTAATTTTTAATATGTCCCTATTATGAAACTGAGACTTTACTAGGCTTAAACAGCTGCCCTCCTTTCTGATTGCTCAACTAATTCATTCTAATAAAATAATAGTTTCAATCATATTGGCATTTATTAATTTTTTAATTCAAGTTTATGCAAGTTGTATTATTCCAGTCTGTGAGCAATTTTACTCAATTTATGTGAATCTAATTACCATTATATACGGATCTAGAAGGAATTTATTGTATTTTTTTTTGCAAAATTTTAATGTCATGTATGTCAAGGGTGACGTATATGGTTTGATGTATAATTTATTTCCAAAATAAACAATTTGGTTATTCATTTTGTAAACATTAATTGTGTCATGGCACAAATAATTTCTGCTCCACTCTGCTATAGTTTTTTATTATATCAGTATTGTTATATCTGTTGCCTGAAATGGCTGAGGTCGGGTTTATCTACACACTTAAGAAAGAAGAACTTTTGGACTTACTACGGGACCTCGAGTTTGAGGTCGATGAAACGATNGGTTTATCTACACACTTAAGAAAGAAGAACTTTTGGACTTACTACGGGACCTCGAGTTTGAGGTCGATGAAACGATAACTAGCTGAGCTGCGATACGCTTGTGGCGTAAACAAGGTCCGATGGAGCAACCCTCTCAGCACATGGTCTTGGTGAGTGTCAGCAATTGTCCACCTAAAGTAGATAAACTGTTATGTGTAGCATTGCAAAACCTAACTCCGTTGACATCCGTTGAACCCGTAGCTAGCCAATGTTTGAGTTCCGATGATAGTCTTTTGAAAGCCATAGCAATTAAGTGTCAATTATTTATATTTAAATTACACAGTGAAGAAGTAATGTGATTGGAAGGTGGTACTTTTGTGGGCGTCAAAGGCAGGGTGATAGAGGCTTTGTTTTGCCCGCACGTTAAGCAAAATTGAACGTGACTATATTTACATATCCCAAAGTCTGGGACAGCCGATGTATTTAATTGTAGATTCTATTTGCGCATTACCTGACGCTTTGTGCTTACAAACGAGTGAACGCGAAATTTCAGTGTTATCATAGGTGATTTTGCTCGATATATGCGCGCTCAATGCACATTGGTTTCAGTTCTACGTAATTCTCGTGAGCTACATCAATTAGCTGTGGAAGTTCAAGGGCGTCTTGTAGCCTCTAGTGAGTATCGTGAGTGTTTTCCCCCTGCAGTGCGAACCGGCCGCGACTGTAACTCTGTGCCACCCGGCCAAATTTTACATATACAGAATGTCGAGCAACGTGGCTTTTCCGTATGGTGCAGTAACTGTGCTGTTCAGAGACACGTAGCGAAGGATTGTCAGCATAGCAGGCTTACGATGTCCGAAAGAAAGTGTTTTCGTTGCGGCGAGTTCGGGCACCTGCATAGTCCAAAGGCGGAAAACAAGAATAGACTGGATATCGGCGTGGGTTTTCCAGTCGAGCAAAATATAAGGTCCCGCGCACATGTAGTTTATAAATTAATTTATAGGTTGTGCTATATATTTGTTAGGAGTATACAACCAGATACTTTCTCTTGAAAATAATTGATTGAAAATTGATACCACATTGGATGTAATACAATCGACTAAAAACATGACTGTGTCTAGTATGTTGTCCATCGCTTATTTAATAATCATGGTATTAAAAATAACAAAAGAAACAGTGTGTTCGAATATGCTAGCTTACTACCAAACAACAAAATGATCATGGTGAAAAATCTTCGTACATGTGACTACCAAAGTTCTGTCTCCTCTCTTTTATCGGCGTACATGCGAGTCCAGTTTAACACAGTATATACGAAATTACAGAATATTTATCAGTATTACATCACACGTCCTGCTGAGTTAGAAAATAGTATTTATTCGACAGCAAATTTGACACACTTGTCGAACGAACTATGCTTTATTCCTAGAATACATTATTTTTTTAACACTAACATTTCAAACACACCAAATGCAAACAAAATATTTTAAGTGATAAACTGCTTTTGTTTATTAATGTTTTCAAGCTTAGGTATTCATAATTTATAATATCTTGTAATTCAATTAGGGTTCATATGTGTAGTGTTGCTATCTTGCATTCGCTAAAGAAAACCCGAACATTGCCGAAGTCTTGAAGGGATATATCGAAATATGACTTAGAATACGAAATTGCCTTTCTCAAAGATTTTATTCGTTTCGTGAGCTTTCGAAACTTAACAAATACGAAAAATTGACGAATAACTTAGAATAAGCCCCCCTGGTCTAAAGTGGACTCGTCCAACACGAGCCACTTGTTACACCCCCTAATAGTAAAAATTAAGAGGCTATTTTATTTATAATTTCATAAAATTTATTGCCAAGTGCCTCAGCAACCTAATTGTTTCAGCTGCAGACTGGAAGAGAAAGAAAGCACTGTTGTTTATCAAACTTAATTTGCTCAGAAATTATATAGCCAATGTATTTATTTTTCTTTCTAAATTGCACATCCAATTTATTACCAGGTGTTTGATATGTNCAGAAATTATATAGCCAATGTATTTATTTTTCTTTCTAAATTGCACATCCAATTTATTACCAGGTGTTTGATATGCTTTATTGTAAAAAGTGCTGTGTTTTTTTTGTCTTTATTAAAGTGTTCTTGCATTTTCCCAAACTTTGGTGCGCACTTTCTGAAGGTTCAAGATGACTTTCGCCGTGTTGAATTATTCTTGTCAGTGCATTCGTAGGAGAAGTATGCGTCTCGCGCAATTACCCAGAATCATGGTTTTGTATCAACCATGTGGATTGCAATGACCTAACTTTTTATCCAGAACTTAATTTCGTTTGTTTTACGCCCGGACGCTGTGCAGCTGCAACCCCGCTCTTTCAATTCACATCCGGGACATAACGTAATTTCCATTTAGGCCAAGTGCCTCATCTTTCTGTATTGGTCGGTGGTGCACAAATGCCACTACAACAGTGTACGTACCTCAACTGAGAGTTAACCGTGAGTAAAATGTGTTACTCCAAACAGTGTGGGTTTATCTCAAGACAGGCNTACAACAGTGTATGTACCTCAACTGAGAGTTAACAGTGAGTAAAATGTGTTACTCCAAACAGTGTGGGTTTATCTCAAGACAGGCCACTTCACTGCCATATACATAATATTTAGGTTCTCTACCCTTTACGTGACCACAACTCTATATATCTTATACACCTACTGGGTTTTCGAACGTGTGAGATGGCCCACAACAGTCTCATTTAACTTTAGCAGTGTATGAGAGGGTCTCCACTCTCATATAAGCACGAATAAGTGGATTATCATCAGTAATTCAACATCATCACGTCGATGAGATTATCTCAAGAGTAGCCACATGGGTCTTCGGCCCACTCCCTAGAAAGATTTCTTGCTCTCTCTGAGCTGACACCCACAGTATATTTCCTCTAAATCACCAGAAAATCAATTACAATGAGTTTTCCTTTCCTCTTCCCCGCTCCTGGGGACACTTCAACTCGTAAATGTAAAGGTTGCATAGTTACTATGAATATTGAAAACCAGTAACATATATTTAAATATCTTGTGTCATTTCACTAGCTTCATTTTTGTAAACATCGTATAACCCTGCATATAAATCTCTAGGCCATTCTTCATAANTATCTCAAGAGTAGCCACATGGGTCTTCGGCCCACTCCCTAGAAAGATTTCTTGCTCTCTCTGAGCTGACACCCATAGTATATTTCCTCTAAATCACCAGAAAATCAATCACAATGAGTTTTACTTTCCTCTTCCCCGTTCCAGGGGACACTTCAACTCGTAAATGTAAAGGTTGCATAGGTACTATGAATATTGAAAACCAGTAACATATATTTAAATATTTTGTGTCATTTCACTAGCTTCATTTTTGTAAACATCGTATAACCCTGCATATAAATCTCTAGGCCATTCTTCATAAGATATCACGCACTTATTTTTACATTTTTGTAACCTCAAAAAAAAAAGTTTCTGGCTTTTCCATATCAAGTACACCTCGACAACGTTTAGGCAGTTGGTTATCTGGAAGCTGCATGATAATGGAGTGGTTAGACTACCATAGGGAAATTAAGGGTATTTGAAAAGATGTTCATTACCCTAGAGGCACCAGTCATCGCCTGCTGACGACGACATGATGGTAGAGCTGAGACTTGTGGATGATCCCAGGGTCATATGGCCGATCACCCATACATATACATATCCCCAGACTGGTATTTGAAACTGATTACCTCTCTAAGATATATTTGTGCTACCTTACATGCAGACCTGCATGCCTTAAATACTACTATGATATTATGTTACAAACATATAGTTTTTGTATAACCCTGATTAAGGGGGTAGTGAAATGGTGGATTACTTGGTTCCCATCCCTCTAAACACACAAGGCGACATTTGAAAAATTACATGTTGATAGGTTGTATTCACACATATATATTTTCCCGCATTCATTACATTATATTCTCACATGCCTATCAGGTAGGCTATGTGGAGAAATACATGGATTTGAGGCCATTTGTGCATTAAGTTAAACTGTAAGTTATAGCTTCTCCAAGCAATGCAATTCCTGGGTAAGGTTAGGCAGCATCTCTGGGCACAGAAAGACAAAAGGTTCCAGATATTACATAATATTGAAGATGAAGTGATTGGTATGGACAGGTGAAGGTGCCCGGAACACGAGTTACGTGTGCCTGCTTTCCCGAGCCTTGACTTAGGACTGACTGGTAGTAGCGCACGACCGAGTGCCTTGCAGTCGGGCACACACCAAAACTATGAAAATCACACAAATCACTCTTTAATTAGCAGCAAAAAAAATTTGGCCACATGCTGCAAATTATAAATGACAATTTGACACTTAAAATCCTTGCATAGAATTTAGAAACACAAAAAGTGAAATACATAACTTAAATCTCTTTTGCATGTTACTTTCGTAATAAAACTCGTTAGTTTGATATGGGCTTCCCCATGTAAAATGCATATCTTTGTATTAATCATTTAATATATTTATAATTTTAATATCGCGCCCCACAAAAAATCAGTTATATAACTTTCCATAAGCTTTCTGTGGGTGCGGAAACATTTTTCATAACTCCCCTTCCAAGTCTACTTGCCAGGGGTGGGGGAAGGTTCACAGACACTGATACTGCTGGTGCTACCCGCACTTGCAGTGCATTCGTTAGCAGGACTCATAGGACTATTCTGAAGATGCTAAAGTGCATGATGCAGTTAGTACAGCTGGCAGCACATGGTGGGAAGAATATCTAGGGATAGACAGGACACCAACCTGCATCAAATGTGCCCTCTTGATGAGACCATATGTGGGTCATGTTTCACATGCACAGAAGAAGAGGATGTTGGCAGCCCTGCGCCTCCGCGACTGTATATTGTAGTGCCCCTTGGGCTGGTGTGGTCATAGGATGCTGGTGTGTGACCCATGGTGTTGCGAGACACCTGTGCATCTGTGCATACTGTGAAAGTCTGGCTGCGTAGGTGTGATGTGAAACACACATCCACGAGGCTCCTTGTGCCCACTCTGACCACCACAGTCACACCAACTGCACAAGCTGCACTGGGCCGCACCAACCACATCAGGCCAAGAGTGCATAGTGCAAGTTGACAAGAACAGACTGTCACCTCCTTGCCAACAAGGATTTTGTTACTGAAGAGACCACCCTACTATTTATTACAAGAGGTAACTCTTTTAATAAACTAGTAAGCGATCTGAAACTGGGTTTACCCCCAAAGCCACAACGATTGGGCGCACAGGCCATTGGTCGTTATATTACTGCTGCTCGCGCCGTAACATACAATGTAATACATCACCTAGGGGCGTCAACTTGCCTGTAGACAAAAGCTGAATTGCTAAGTTCCTCAAAGTGTCGCCAATTGGGCGCAGTATTTTTCTAAACACACATCACAACAACATCCCATTCACAGCTAGAGTCAGGTNAATTGGGCGCAGTATTTTTCTAAACACACATCACAACAACATCCCATTCACAGCTAGAGTCAGGTGTGTGTTTTATTCTATTAAGAGCAATCGAGCATGGCAACCCCCACCACTTTGCCCAGGTGGACTCGTCCATCCCATCAAGAGACAGCCTTTTGGCAACACTGTAGCCAGTGAAATACAAACCCATTACAGGAAATGTAATACAGAGACTGTTTGCAAGAAAGTGTTTTAGTGAATTTAGTGTTTATGTATAAAAGAGCNCATTACAGGAAATGTAATACAGAGACTGTTTGCAAGAAAGTGTTTTAGTGAATTTAGTGTTTATGTATAAAAGAGAAATTATGTTTTCAAAAAGGTAAATTGCCTATAAAGGCCCTTGTCCTTGTAACATCTCATTTAGTGTGGTGACACTCCCCATCAACTTCACAACACCAACTTTAACAGACATTTGTTAATCAATGGGGTGTCACCAAAATGTTTCATTTAATTGATACCATTTTCACCATTGTCATAATGTTACATGGTGCTTATCTCATTTTCTACTATTCGGCATTTGATTTCGGTACTCCTCACTTGTGAAGGAAGNCATAATGTTACATGGTGCTTATCTCATTTTCTACTATTCGGCATTTGATTTCGGTACTCCTCACTTGTGAAGGAAGCCGATGCCACTCGCCAGTTTGTCTCAGCACTCAAGCCAGACTTGCAGTGTGATTGTATGCTCCATGAGCCCCCTCAGTACCATCATTTAGGCTGATATCACTTCATTACAATAGGAACTTAATTGACTGTAACATTCGATTAATTTTATTTCTTTTAAGTACCGAGGAGAGAACCACCTGCACTTTCACCGGAGAACTTAACGCTGCCACGTATCTGCATAAAACCATGCTCTTTTTCACTCAAATGTTACCAGCAGGCCATATATGTGCTGGGTCTGTTTTATTTCATTATTCACATGTAATCAAGCACAGTGAGAAAAGACCTTTACAAGGTTCAATGAGTTTTGATTCAGAGTCCTCTGGGATACGTAGGACACTACAACCTTTGTAGTACCTCCCGCAATTTTTATAATATATTTCAGGCTTACGAGATGGACTACAATCTCGTCATAAGGTGTAAGTAGTGTAATATCAAGTGTGTGACATCATCTGCAAACTGATGGAGGCACCCAGGGTCCCCTGGGCCGTCGACCGAACGACCCACATCATTAACTCTCCACTGGGTTATGTCGCCGGGCAATTCTACACTCAACCAGCCCTGGGTCACCTCGACCATGTCAGGTGATGCCACCACGTGGTACAGCACAGAGTTGGCAAGCTGTATGCATCGCTCACTTTGTTGTTGTCATCGCTTATGTAGTTGATGTTCCACGGTGATTGCTACCAAGCAGTCGCAACCTGGACTGACTGTGGTTGAGGTGGGTGATTGCCTGTTGATATCCCCTCTGGTGGTGCGGGTGTCCCTGCTGAGCTGGCGCTGCCTAGGTGAGGCACCTTCTCCATTGCAGTGTGCACCTCCAGGATGCACCACGACATCATGGATAAAATATCCGCAGCTCCTTGTGTGTCCCTTTGGTCTGGCAAGATGGAGGAGTGGTCCTCCATCGAGATAAGTGTCGTTACACAGGCAGGCTGGGGTGGTTCCTCTGGGTGCTGCTGTATCTCTGGTGTTGATGCTGCAGGTGTGCTGATGAGGGCTTCTATTGATACCGGTCTGTCAGTGACTGCCCCTTCCTCTCAATACTTCATAGAAGGTGTCATGACAATAACCATCATTGGGGTGTAAATATGGTGCAGAAAGTACTGGTGGGTGTTTCCACTGCTTTGTTTCTCTGTTATGATTCCCTGCTACTACAGGCTAGTTCACTGAGTGAGGGCATCTAGGTGTCAGAGGCAATGTCTGGGATGGTGCCATCTGCTGGTGCTAGGTGCATGTAGTTCCTGTGGATGTATGTGCATGCTTGCACATCGTGGTGAGGTCCACTTCAATTTGATGCTAAACCAGTGCAAATGTCCCTGTGTAATGCTAATTGGGGTGGAGGCAGACATACACTTGTTGACCCGAGTGTAGTTACGGTGGCAGTGGCTGCTTTGTGATAGGTAGCCATTGCTAGATGTGGTGCTATTGGTGTGCACGCATTTGCTCCATCTTTCCATCCACTCGCGCAGCATTTCGCTGTCCACTGGGCCCCTGTTGCCAAATTGCACGCAGGCAGTCCCACTCGCCTGGTAGCGAGAAGTTGTGACATAGCAAGATGTCAGCTAGTGACTTGCCAGTGACTGCAGTGACACACTGGCACAGGGTGAAGAAAGCAGCTGACAGGTGTTCCGACCAGCTGGTATGTTTCTCTCCAAAATGTAGATGTAGCTGTATACTTAGGTCCTGATTATGTCGCTCTGTGGGGTTCGTGCATGGGTGGTGCTTTAAAATGGTGCACTTCCCCATGAATGAATATTTCCTGCCAATTGCACCCTGTGAATAGCTTCTCTTTTACAGCGAGTATAGCTTTTGCATAACCCCAGCATTGGAAAAAGTAATTTTCCTGCACTTTTGCTACCCTACTTACATGCCCACACANATAGCTTTTGCATAACCCCAGCATTGGAAAAAGTAATTTTCCTGCACTTTTGCTACCCTACTTACATGCCCACACAACATTGGGTATGCTTCTACCCACCTTGAGAAATTGTCGGTGATGACAACAATAAAGTGTTTCCCCCTCGAGGCATGTGGATAGTGTCCCACAAGCTTCAGGGATACTACCTCAAATGGTTCCTGCAGCACACTCGGTTGCTGTTATTGTGTACTGTCCATTCTACATGCTTTAAAATCGTTGCATGCGATGCAATGCTGTACAAATGGCTTCATACTGTGGGTTAAAACTATTCAGTAATGTTCCATGACATTTCGCACTGTCTGTTATACACCCGGGTAGTCTGCAAATCCACACCTGTGGGTATANTTCAGTAATGTTCCATGACATTTCGCACTGTCTGTTATACACCCGGGTAGTCTGCAAATCCACACCTGTGGGTATAATATAACACTTGCTCCCTGGCTGCAGGGGTAATACACATGTGCCATATATCATGTATGGTGGAACATATTTTTTTTGACAATCCAGTACATACCAACATTCTGAAGCTTATGTTTTACTACAGAGTCATACAATTCGCGCAATGAGTTGCTATTGTTAGCGACCCTAATTTGGTGTAGGTTTATCTCTCTGAGTGCATCTGATGTGTTGGGGGGCAGAAATTCTTCCCACTCCACCTTATCTTTCACAATGACAGCAGCACATAGAGTGTGTGATATTGCATCAGCAAGCTGGCTCTTGCTGCCTGGGTAGCGCTCCACTAAAAAGCCATAGGCTTGGAGGAGACGTGGCCAATGGGGCAATATACGATGGGCTTCTCCCATGTTATGCATTGCTTGGAACATGGCAGGGACTGAGTTGAGGCCAAAGAGTATTGTGCAAAACTAAAATTGTCTACAATGAGGAACAGTGAATGTGGTTTTCTCATGTTCTTCCAGCTTCACAGGCACTTACCAATACCTGCTGTTGAGGTCAAGGGATGACATAACCTTTGCTTGTCCAAGAGAGCTAAAAGCGTCCCTGACACTGATATAGGATGATAACATGTTAAATGTAATTTGTTTCACTGGCCTGAAGTCTTCACATAAACACTGTATGCCATCCTTCTTTGGTGCTAAGGTTATTGCTGAGTTGAATTCGATGTTTGTAGGCTCGATTTCGCCATAATTTAGCATTCAGTGTATTTCCTGTTTTATTATACGGGCTTGATACAGTATATAACTGCATAAAGGAGTGTAGATAGGTCCTTCTTATGTCAAGAGAATTATGTGCTATACCATTGTTGNTACAGTATATAACTGCATAAAGGAGTGTAGATAGGTCCTTCTTATGTCAAGAGAATTATGTGCTATACCATTGTTGTTCATCGGAGTGCATCATGGGTGGCAAAAAAGTAGCATTAATTGTTGAGGAGCAGCTGAAAAGTCTCACGATGTTATGGTAGGATGTCGTTGTCAAACTCCGTCAATCAGACTGCAGGTGTTGTGGCAGCTGGCCACCGGTCCAGGTTATACATTGTGCGCCTCTGTGTGATACCGAAATGAATGCAGCAGGCCGCAGGTTCAACCATGTTGTTTTGGTCAGTCAGCCAGGGCACACCTATAATTGCATCGTCAACGAAATCCAGTGTGACTATGGCAGTATATATAGTGTCTAGGTTCCTGATGTGAACAGCCTCTTTAACTAAATTTTAATAACTTTCACTCATAAAAGTTCCATTATTAATTTTTCTACAGGCACAATTTATGTAAGTATCTTAAGTTAATACTGAAATATATGTTTTTGTTTAAAAGACTAGTATTTTAGATTCGGGCTCATATCAGGAGGTATTTCAAACACACAATAACGAATTTTTTCACATGTTAAGCTTTGCAGGTTTCTAGTCTAGAAACTATTTTTCTATTACTAGCAATGTCACATGATAATTGTACCTCACATTGTACAAAATAAAAAAAATCAAGTGAATTCCCAAATGCTATTTCCTATTTCACAACAACATACTTGGCATGCCATAAAATTCCCATGAAATTGTAGCTAATATGTTCCCAACAAAAACAGTTTGCATGCTATAAATAGCCCATAAGCCTGTTGATAATGATTCTTCAGTAGTAAGCAATAGTTGACATGCCACAATTGTTCTCTAGGCTTGCTTATTTTATGTCCCCAACAGTAATAACTACTTGGCATGCCATAACGGGCCCACAAGTTTGTTGCAAATAATATGTCCCCAGCAATAATATTTGGCTTTTTGACTATCATCTTCATGTGGGGCTTGTGTTGAATTATAACATTAATTGTGAAAGCATTGACCCACATAACAATTATTTAAAAAAAAAAAGTAATGTCACTTTTATTTATATGACCTTGATGCAGGGCAGCATCCTGCCTCTTAGACCGTTTGCCACGCCACATGTCCACTGCACCAACACGCACCAGTGTGTAACCAGTGCACATCGAGTGCCAATTGCAGTGTAATGTAGTGCATGAAAGTTTAGAGCAGTACAGTGCAATGTCCTATCACCCTTCCCCCATCAACTCGTGAGCAGGGTTGCGTTTTGGCAGACCAATCGCAAATAAGTTGTAGGGATATTAAAAGTCAAATGCGTTAAAAGCAAAATACAGACACTCTAAGAGTGTGATTGCTCAAAAATGGCCCATACCAGTTTTTAAGTGCTTTATTTTGTTAATTCTTTAATTCAAGTATTTTTTACCACCATTGTTTCGCCCATATTTTAGGCCATCCAACATCCAAGTTCAAATTGTAATTGTTTTTATTTCAGGTAATATTAGGTATTTATTTTGTTAATGTTTCATGCAAGCATCTGTATCATTTATTTGTTGCAAGTTTTACAGGCAAGCAGAAAGAAATGTAGGTGAGCCGCGTGTCACCATAGTTCGCACCACGCACTCTCGCCAGATTCAGTTGCCGTCAAGTGACCTCTTAGACGGTAGCATCACGTGTGTGCTCCGGGTGAACCCAACTTTTGAGCACCGAACCATGTAGTTTTCAATAGTAACGTCATTCTTGGAACAGTGTTAATTTAATGCTAACCTGGAGTAGCCCCCCTCCCTTCTTCTACAGGACCGCCCTAGTCACAACTACTACACCAGCTACACCGGGCTGCACCAACCACACCAGGCTGCACCAACCCCATTAGGCCAAGAGTGAGAAGTGCATATCAACAAAAAGGAAATTGCACCTTCTTGCCGACAAGGATTACGTAACTCAAGAGACCGCCCTACTCATTTATTACAAGAGGTAAATCTTTTACTATGGTAAACTGTGTTTACCCCAAATCCACAGCAATTGGGCTCACTGGCAATTTTTCATTATGTCATATTAGCTCGCGCCACGACATACGACGTGATGCATCACCAAGTAGCATCCAACTGGATTGTAGGCCGAATATGAAGTGAAAAGTACCCCAAAGTGTCACCAGTATTGTGCAACATTTTTACAAACACATTAAACTCCATCACCACATTCACAGCTACAGTCAGGGGTGTGTTTTATTGTATTAAGAGCAATCAATCATGGCATTCCACACACCTTTGCCCAGGTGGACTCGTCCATCCCTTCAGGAGACAGCCACATGGCAACACTGTAGCCAGTGAAATTCCAACAAGTCATAGGAAGTGAAATACAAATATTTTTTATTAGAAAACGTAACAATGTATTAATGTTTATTTATATAAGAGCAATTATGTTTTGACAAAGGGAGATTGCCTATAAAGGCCTCCATTCTTGTAAAATGTAATTTAGTGCTTTGACAAGTCCCGTCAACAACACAACTCCAATCTTAACAGACATTTGTTAATAAATGGGGGTGTCGTCACCAATGTGTTTAATTTAATTGATACAATTTTCACCATTGCAATCATATCACATAGTGTTCATTTTATGTTTCATCATTCACTATTTGACTTCGGTTCTCGTCACTCGCGACGAAAACCGAGGTCACTCGGCCAGTTCGTCTTAGCACTCTAGCCACAATGGCGGCATTGGTCGCCCGCTCCATGAGCCCCATCGGTACCAACATCTAGGCTGTAACCACTTCACTGCAGTAGTTAATTAATTCACCAGAACATTTTATATCTTTCTTTACTGTACCGAGGGAAGAGCCACCTGCACTCTCACCCGAGAACTTAACGCTGCTGCGTATCCGCATAATACCTCACTTATTTTAACACTAAGGTCGCCGAAAGCCGCAAGTGCTGGGTCAGTTTTATTTCACTATTCACAGCACAGTGAATAAACAGCTTTACAAAGTTATATTTGTGGGTTCATTATAGTACCTCCAGCAATTTCTAGCATATTTCAGGCGTACAAGACACCCTACAGTCTCATCATAAGGTGTAAACAGTGTAACATTATGTACATGACAACAGCATCTGCAAACTGGCGGAGGACTTCAGGGCCCCTTGGGCCGTCGACTGAACGACCCACATAACTAACTCTCCACTGGGTTATGGTGCCATGCAATCCAACACTCAACCAACCCTGGGTAACGTCGACCACGTCAGTATCTTTTATTTAAGCACTGCCTTCGGGCATTTTGGGGTATGGGTCCCCTACAAGCCGCCTTCGTCCAATTCAATGTAACTCACTTCTACAATCAGTATGCTCAACTCAGAGCTTTTGACAATTAAAAGTGTTTGGGTCAGCCTAAATAGGCCCACAATACATCAGACGTACGTTCTAGCTGTGAAGAACCTCTGATTCTCCTGTCGAAGGACTAAGTACATCCGGGCGAATGGCCTGCCGTACCCTGAGATCAGCATCAGCATAAGCAAGCATCGACATACGCCTAATCGGGTATCCCATCACAAAATCCACCTAACAAATTTTGTACCACCTCTCAGAACTCCATTTAACCCATCATCATGCAGCAAACAGGCGTTAATCTGATTGTCAACCATATAAGAAATGCTGACAGTCATAAATGTGAACGTTTCCCACCACTGCCAATAGTTGGAAAACTGTTGACTGCTTGTTGTTTTCTACTTCGGAGTGTCCACCAAATTAACGCCATATCAATGTAACCATTAATACAAACATGCGAAAACATCTATTAGGTGATCATAATACACAAATTAAATCACGAAATAAAAAATATTGTGATAGTATTAGTTTTGGAGTATAAGGCAATGCGAGATATTTCAGTCATGATTACATTGCAAGAATCACTTAATATTCTGCAATGAGTTCCTAAACATACCTTTCAAAAATGTTTGGTAATTGCAAATTCCATAATTACCTGACAGTCCGAAGTCACTAAATTTACCACCTCATTTCTTACTATTGCCAAACTTCAACAACTCACAATGTAGGTTTATTATTATCCATTGTTTTTATTTACCTTGATTGATCCTATAGCATGTTACAGACACTTAAGTTATGAGGCCTGTCCATGCATACACTTGAATTATAATAATTTCATATAAATTAAATAACAATTCAATATAAAAATTACACATACAAATCAGTATAAGCACATTATAATTAGTAGTGAGAGCTGACTACTTAAAATAATTAAAATTTTATTTTGCAGAATAAATAACATTGTATATTAAAAACAATTTTGCCTTTTTTCTTCAACGATGCAAAGTAAAAATTTACATTTACAAGTGATGAAAATACTGTATACAAAATTCATTTGATGTTTTTTATAGTTAGTTGGCTAGTACGCAGTATGTACACAGTGGAGTGACTGGTAAAAAGTCATGCCAAGTTCCAAGAGAGCCGCCTAGTCAAAACATGTTGGTTACAAAGTAGTTACGATCATAGATAGTAATGTTTGCAGGCAGGACATTAGTATAATCTTGGAAATGACAGTTGAAACATATTTGAATGGGAATTGTAGTTGATCACGTAAAAATTCTGACACAAACAAGTGTTTCAAGAAGAGTTCTGAAAACATTGCTCTCACTACCTATCTGGAATAAATTTTATGGTTACTGCAAATGTAATGGAATAGTCATAATTGTTTTACACCAATAGAAAGCTTGTGAAACATCTGTGTACATGAAAACCTTTATGCAATATTACTTCACCTCCATACTTTGTCAACTCAGCAAGCATTATATATGTGTGTGTGTATATATATATATATATACATATAAATATATATATAATCAAAATTAAATTTTTCTGCATGTTATTGAGTGCAATAATCCAACCAAAGAATTGAGATTTTATTAATTTATATTTAATATTTAAAATTACAAAAAATTTTCTTTGTAAATTTGTTGAATTCCTTAATATTTTCACATTTTTCCTGGTGCCATAGAATTCCCTGGCTTCATTATTTTAGGTACCTTAATTATTTGCTGGTTAATAACAGCCAGTGTAAATCTAAATTTTCCCTGATGTAACACATTTTATTTCTATAAAATAAGCAAAATTGTATTGTTAATGCAAATAATCTTGACTGCGCTCTATCCTGCAAATAAAATGTTAAATATAAAGAATAGTTTTAATCTTCATTCAGGTTCTGCAATTTTCTTCAGATCATATGGCTGACATCAAACCATTGTTCACAAATTATCAATGTTTACCTTATATGTTGCATATTTTGAATTGGTTAATTCAGACGCAAGTGTGAAAANTTATATGTTGCATATTTGGAATTGGTTAATTCAGACGCAAGTGTGAAAATGAATTGACTTATTTGACACAGCAAAAAAAGCTATATGAGCCCTCTGGTATCTAACATTATGCTATTTACCGTATTCAGGATCAAATCTAGACTTTCAGCTTGGCAGGTAGTGGGTGTCATCCATCGTGCAGATGTAAGTCTAGCCTTTCGAGCTTTAGCATGGGGGAAGTACACTAAGTCGTCATAATTTTAGGAAATAATATTAAATTGGTTAATTAAATTTGTATTTTAAACAATTAAGATATTATTTTACATCAATTTTGAAACATTCGTAGGACATTTTCAAATCAAATTTAGGTTTTTTTTAGGGAGGGTCATGTCCCCTGTGATCCCCCCTTTATATTCTATTACAATGCAGTTACATAACTGTCACAATTGTCACAAAAACAGTATTGTGTTTAATTTTGTCTTGAGTCATCTCATTTTCTTGTCCACTTTCAGAATATGTTGGAATCGCAACAATGAGCTTCCATCATCCTGCGATCACAACTGGAAAAATTACCATATAAGTGCACACATTTTACAAAATTACATTATAAGCTACACCGTTTATACAGTAGGCACACCTATAATTGCATCGTCAACGAAATCCAGTGTGACTATGGCAGTATATATAGTGTCTAGGTTCCTGATGTGAACAGCCTCTTTAACTAAATTTTAATAACTTTCACTCATAAAAGTTCCATTATTAATTTTTCTACAGGCACAATTTATGTAAGTATCTTAAGTTAATACTGAAATATATGTTTTTGTTTAAAAGACTAGTATTTTAGATTCGAGCTCATATCAGGAGGTATTTCAAACACACAATAACGAATTTTTTCACATGTTAAGCTTTGCAGGTTTCTAGTCTAGAAACTATTTTTCTATTACTAGCAATGTCACATGATAATTGTACCTCACATTGTACAAAATAAAAAAAATCAAGTGAATTCCCAAATGCTATTTCCTATTTCACAACAACATACTTGGCATGCCATAAAATTCCCATGAAATTGTAGCTAATATGTTCCCAACAAAAACAGTTTGCATGCTATAAATAGCCCATAAGCCTGTTGATAATGATTCTACAGTAGTAAGCAATAGTTGAAATGCCACAATTGTTCTCTAGGCTTGCTTATTTTATGTCCCCAACAGTAATAACTACTTGGCATGCCATAACGGGCCCACAAGTTTGTTGCAAATAATATGTCCCCAGCAATAATATTTGGCATTTTGACTATCATCTTCATGTGGGGCTTGTGTTGAATTATAACAATAATTGTGAAAGCATTGACCCACATAACAATAATTAAAAAAAAAAAGGAATGTCACTTTTATTTATATGACCTTGATGCAGGGCAGCATCCTGCCCCTTAGACCGTTTGCCACGCCACATGTCCACTGCACCAACACGCACCAGTGTGTAACCAGTGCACATCGAGTGCCAATTGCAGTGTAATGTAGTGCATGAAAGTTTAGAGCAGTACAGTGCAATGTCCTATCACCCTCCCCCCATCAACTCGTGAGCAGGGTTGCGTTTTGGCAGACCCATCGCAAATAAGTTGTAGGGATATTAAAAGTCAAATGCGTTAAAAGCAAAATACAGACACTCTAAGAGTGTGATTGCTCAAAAATGGCCCATACCAGTTTTTAAGTGCTTTATTTTGTTAATTCTTTAATTCAAGTATTTTTTACCACCATTGTTTCGCCCATATTTTAGGCCATCCAACATCCAAGTTCAAATTGTAATTGTTTTTATTTCAGGTAATATTAGGTATTTATTTTGTTAATGTTTCATGCAAGCATCTGTATCATTTATTTGTTGCAAGTTTTACAGGCAAGCAGAAAGAAATGTAGGTGAGCCGCGTGTCACCATAGTTCGCACCACGCACTCTCGCCAGATTCAGTTGCCGTCAAGTGACCTCTTAGACGGTCATCACGTGTGTGCTCCGGGTGAACCCAACTTTTGAGCACCAAACCATGTAGTTTTCAATAGTAACGTCATTCTTGGAACAGTGTTAATTTAATTCTAACCTGGAGTAGCCCCCCTCCCTTCTTCTACAGGACCGCCCTAGTCACAACTACTACACCAGCTACACCGGACTGCACCAACCACACCAGGCTGCACCAACCCCATTAGGCCAAGAGTGAGAAGTGCATATCAACAATAAAGGAAATTGCACCTTCTTGCCGACAAGGATTACGTAACTCAAGAGACCGCCCTACTCATTTATTACATGAGGTAAATCTTTTACTACGGTAAACTGTGTTTACCCCAAATCCACAGCAATTGGGCTCACTGGCAATTTTTCATTACGTCATATTAGCTCGCGCCGCGACATACGACGTGATGCATCACCAAGTAGCATCCAACTGGATTGTAGGCCGAATATGAAGTGAAAAGTACCCCAAAGTGTCACCAGTATTGTGCAACATTTTTACAAACACATTAAACTCCATCACCACATTCACAGCTACAGTCAGGGGTGTGTTTTATTGTATTAAGAGCAATCAATCATGGCATTCCACACACCTTTGCCCAGGTGGACTCGTCCATCCCTTCAGGAGACAGCCACCTGGCAACACTGTAGCCAGTGAAATTCCAACAAGTCATAGGAAGTGAAATACAAATACTTTTTATTAGAAAACGTAACAATGTATTAATGTTTATTTATATAAGAGCAATTATGTTTTGACAAAGGGAGATTGCCTATAAAGGCCTCCATTCTTGTAAAATGTAATTTAGTGCTTTGACAAGTCCCGTCAACTACACAACTCCAATCTTAACAGACATTTGTTAATAAATGGGGGTGTCGTCACCAATGTGTTTAATTTAATTGATACAATTTTCACCATTGCAATCACATCACATAGTGTTCATTTTATGTTTCATCATTCACTATTTGACTTCGGTTCTCGTCACTCGCGACGAAAACCGAGGTCACTCGGCCAGTTCGTCTTAGCACTCTAGCCACAATGGCGGCATTGGTCGCCCGCTCCATGAGCCCCATCGGTACCATCATCTAGGCTGTAACCACTTCACTGCAATAGTTAATTAATTCACCAGAACATTTTATATCTTTCTTTACTGTACCGAGGGAAGAGCCACCTGCACTCTCACCCGAGAACTTAACGCTGCTGCGTATCCGCATAATACCTCACTTATTTGAACACTAAGGTCACCGAAAGCAGCAAGTGCTGGGTCAGTTTTATTTCACTATTCACAGCACAGTGAATAAACAGCTTTACAAAGTTCTATTTGTGGGTTCATTATAGTACCTCCAGCAATTTCTAGCATATTTCAGGCGTACAAGACACCCTACAGTCTCATCATAAGGTGTAAATAGTGTAACATTATGTACATGACAACAGCATCTGCAAACTGGCGGAGGACTTCAGGGCCCCTTGGGCCGTCGACTGAACGACCCACATAACTAACTCTCCACTGGGTTATGGTGTCATGCAATCCAACACTCAACCAACCCTGGGTAACATCGACCACGTCAGTATCTTTTATTTAAGCACTGCCTTCGGGCATTTTGGGGTATGGGTCCCCTACAAGCCGCCTTCGTCCAATTCAATGTAACTCACTTCTACAATCAGTATGCTCAACTCAGAGCTTTTGACAATTAAAAGTGTTTGGGTCAGCCTAAATAGGCCCACAATACATCAGACGTACGTTCTAGCTGTGAAGAACNCATTAAAAGTGTGTGGGTCAGCCTAAATAGGCCCACAATACATCAGACGTACGTTCTAGCTGTGAAGAACCTCTGATTCTCCTGGCTTGAGGGGCGCATCCAACAATTTACCGAAGGACTAAGTGCATCCGGGCGAATGGCCCGCCGTACCCTGAGATCAGCATCAGCATAAGCAAGCATCGACATATGCCTAATCGGGTATCCCATCACAAAATCCACCTAACAAATTTTGCACCACCTCTCAGAACTCCATTTAACCCATCATCATGCAGCAAACAGGCGTTAATCTGATTGTCAACCATATAAGAAATGCTGACAGTCATAAATGTGAACGTTTCCCACCACTGCCAATAGTTGGAAAACTGTTGACTGCTTGTTGTTTTCTACTTCGGAGTGTCCACCAAATTAACGCCATATCAATGTAACCATTAATACAAACATGCGAAAACATCTATTAGGTGATCATAATACACAAATTAAATCACGAAATAAAAAATATTGTGATAGTATTAGTTTTGGGGTATAAGGCAATGCTAGATATTTCAGTCATGATTACATTGCAAGAATCACTTAATATTCTGCAATGAGTTCCTAAACATACCTTTCAAAAATGTTTGGTAATTGCAAATTCCATAATTACCTGACAGTCCGAAGTCACTAAATTTACCACCTCATTTCTTACTATTGCCAAACTTCAACAACTCACAATGTAGGTTTATTATTATCCATTGTTTTTATTTACCTTGATTGATCCTATAGCATGTTACAGACACTTAAGTTATGAGGCCTGTCCATGCATACACTTGAATTATAATAATTTCATATAAATTAAATAACAATTCAATATAAAAATTACACATACAAATCAGTATAAGCACATTATAATTAGTAGTGAGAGCTGACTACTTAAAATAATTAAAATTTTATTTTGCAGAATAAATAACATTGTATATTAAAAACAATTTTGCCTTTTTTCTTCAACGATGCAAAGTAAAAATTTACATTTACAAGTGATGAAAATACTGTATACAAAATTCATTTGATGTTTTTTATAGTTAGTTGGCTAGTACGCAGTATGTACACATTGGAGTGACTGGTAAAAAGTCATGCCAAGTTCCAAGAGAGCCGCCTAGTCAAAACATGTTGGTTACAAAGTAGTTACGATCATAGATAGTAATGTTTGCAGGCAGGACATTAGTATAATCTTGGAAATGACAGTTGAAACATATTTGAATGGGAATTGTAGTTGATCACGTAAAAATTCTGACACAAACAAGTGTTTCAAGAAGAGTTCTGAAAACATTGCTCTCACTACCTATCTGGAATAAATTTTATGGTTACTGCAAATGTAATGGAATAGTCATAATTGTTTTACACCAATAGAAAGCTTGTGAAACATCTGTGTACATGAAAACCTTTATGCAATATTACTTCACCTCCATACTTTGTCAACTCAGCAAGCATTATATATGTGTGTGTGTATATATATATATATATACATATAAATATATATATAATCAAAATTAAATTTTTCTGCCTGTTATTGAGTGCAATAATCCAACCAAGGAATTGAGATTTTATTAATTTATATTTAATATTTAAAATGACAAAAAATTTTCTTTGTAAATTTGTTGAATTCCTTAATATTTTCACATTTTTCCTGGTGCCATAGAATTCCCTGGCTTCATTATTTTAGGTACCTTAATTATTTGCTGGTTAATAACAGCCAGTGTAAATCTAAATTTTCCCTGATGTAACACATTTTATTTCTATAAAATAAGCAAAATTGTATTGTTAATGCAAATAACCTTGACTGCGCTCTATCCTACAAATAAAATGTTAAATATAAAGAATAGTTTTAATCTCCATTCAGGTTCTGCAATTTTCTTCAGATCATATGGCTGACATCAAACCATTGTTCACAAATTATCAATGTTTACCTTATATGTTGCATATTTTGAATTGGTTAATTCAGACGCAAGTGTGAAAATGAATTGACTTATTTGACACAGCAAAAAAAGCTATATGAGCCCTCTGGTATCTAACATTATGCTATTTACCGTATTCAGGATCAAATCTAGACTTTCGGCTTGGCAGGTAGTGGGTGTCATCCATCGTGCAGATGTAAGTCTAGCCTTTCGAGCTTTAGCATGGGGGAAGTACACTAAGTCGTCATAATTTTAGGAAATAATATTAAATTGGTTAAATAAAATTTGTATTTTAAACAATTAAGATATTATTTTACGTCAATTTTGAAACATTCGTAGGACACTTACAAATCAAATTTAGGGTTTTTTTTAGGGAGGGTCATGTCTCCTGTGATCACCCCTCTGGGTCTGCTGCTGTATGTTATTTACACTCATCCTGCAAGAATGTATCATTAACACAATAAATGCTGGACACTGGTAAATATATTCTTACTGTTATGTGACAAGTGAATTAGTATTTTAAATTTACAGTTGGCACTGGTAAATACCATATTTGAATAAGTGAGTGAGTGAAGAGATTTGGGTGGCTCTTAACACCGAGATCTTGAGAACCGATGAGGGTGATTAAAGTGAGTATGGAGCATCGCCGGAATGAAAAAGCGGGGGAAATGGGGGATCCCCGACAAAACCCGCCGACCACAAGCATGGTCCGGCACGATTCCCACATGCGGAAATTTGGGAGTGACCCAGGCGAGGATTGAACCCAGATCGCCTTGCTGTGAAATTTAAACAAGTGACACACAAAATATTGGAAGTAAAATTATTTATTTCAACAAGTAATTATTTATATTCTATTACAATGCAGTTACATAACTGTCACAATTGTCACAAAAACAGTATTGTGTTTAATTTTGTCTTCAGTCATCTCATTTTCTTGTCCACTTTCAGAATATGTTGGAATCGCAACAATGAGCTTCCATCATCCTGCGTCACAACTGGAAAAATTACCATATAAGTGCACACATTTTACAAAATTACATTATAAGCTACACCGTTTATACAGTTCACCTTCTATAGTCTATTCACAGTTTCTTCACACTTTTTTAATCAAACCTTTCAAAAATCACTCCATGTGTGACATATTTGGTTGTTTCCTGTAATATGCCGAGTGTCACAACTGATTTATACTTGTGTTTACAAAGGACAATTTTTTTTTGGGTAAATAGATCTTTTACTTGTATTCTGTGTATAGATTATATTTTATTTGTAATTAATATAGATAAAAAATGGAGAGNAAAACGGAGAGAAAATAAGTGTGTTGGCAATGCCTATCAAGAAATAGTTCTTGTGCTCAATTTATTTCAATGAGTGCGCACAAATGATATACAGTATCCCTCTGATGTAATGTTTGCATGAGGCAGAGCAAGAACATGGAAGTATAAGTTTTGCAGGGCTTCATATCAAGTGTTTCTAAGTTCATTACACAAGCAATATGGAACAACACCAAGTTTATTAACTTACAACCAAACTCTTCCATAAGAAAAAGAACAAAACAGGCCAAAAGTCTAGCCACTCCTGCAAACCATTATAAATTAAATTAACTTCCTGCTTGGTATATCACGAAGTAGTATGTGCCAGTAATTATTAAAAATCATGGTTTTGCCGAAAAATGGAAAACAATCCCAGCAAATGGTATATAATGACATTACTAATCATACTTAATATGAAATTTATGGGGCCATAATGTTATTCGTAGTAGCCTACATACCATGAAATGTGTTAGTATGAGCGTTTCTTTGAGATTATTTCCATGTGAACAGTTAAATCTCATTATCGTGCAGAAATATGAGTTTGTGTGTGTGGAGTCTAGATACTATAATAGAATGTAAACGTGTCCTAGATGTGAGTGACCATCATCACCAAGGAGTTATATCCACAGTTTATATGAGTGAGTAAAGTCATTGATGTTTTCTTGATCAGTTTAATGGGATATACTTAGTCAAATTTTAGTATGGAAACTGTATTCAAAGTAGTGAATTGTACTGTGTAGTATTGTACCTTAGCATGGAAAATGAAGTGCTTGCATACTGCTGGAGCCTACCTGTGTCATATACAGAAGACCTAACCAAACTAAACCTAACCTCACGATAGGTTGTTATAATTTGTACTTTGTGTGTAATAACTGTGATCCTAAGTAAATTATGTTAAAGTGTAGCCCCCTCACACTGAAAAATACTGTTCAAGTGTAGCACAAAATTACACACAAACCCAGAATTCCGGTACCAGCAGGAGAGTAAATCCCCAAAACAGTGATTCAATTAATGTATCAAAGGGTTAGGGCGTAGGCTGACACACTATCACACATTAGAATAAGGATAATAAGAACTCTAAGGATTAAGTAAACATTATTTTACTCAAAATACACTTATTGTATGAAAAAGTAAAAACCAATGAGGGGGTTACATTGGGTCGCGTAGCACCAGATTAAATTTTATTCTAATGTGTAATAATGCATCAGTGCACACATCTCCTGAGATTCTTCTACACTGAAGTTATATCATCCCGATTTAATTACTGTAATTTATTTATCTTAGTCCTCGTTGTACTTATCCTGACCCACGATATANAGTTATATCATCCCGATTTAATTACTGTAATTTATTTATCTTAGTCCTCGTTGTACTTATCCTGACCCACGATATATGTCTCACACCCCTATGATTCAACCTGTTGGAAGAAAGGCTAGTTCTTCTTGAATTTTCCACAGTTATGCAGCTCATTTTATATATTTGTTTCTTAAATTTTGCATTTTTTACCCCACAATTCCTCCGATCTTTATAGCCCTTTCTACTATAGGCTATTCACAGTAAAGTGAGCACTTTTGAGGCCCTAGTTACTTTTTTCCTATCAGTCATTTTTTATCCTTCCAAAACTTTTTAAAATAAATATTTTCATGTAAGTAAAAATGTTGTGTATATATATATATATATATCACCAGGCTCGAAAGTTAATGTCTAAAGCTAAAATAAAAAATATTTATTTAATATTATTCCAAATGAAAGGGCTTCAAAAAGTGCTCACTTTACCATGAATAGCCTATATCGCGATTCATAGTATGTACTACTAATATAGTTACGACCCCATTAAATTCATATTTGGGGTGCTTAGTAATGTCAATACTTAATATTTTGTGTGTGTACTATTTAATTTAATTGCTTGTTGTTGGTTACACATTTTGTCCTTTTTTTACTATGCTGTATAAATCTTATTAAGGTTTATTTTGGGCCAAACTTATTTATTTTAAAAGTAACATTCAGACAATTAGTTAAACAAATTTGTTGACACGAAGGCAGTCACACTTGCGGTTCTTNTTTATTTTAAAAGTAACATTCAGACAATTAGTTAAACAAATTTGTTGACACGAAGGCAGTCACACTTGCGGTTCTTTTCTGCTAGAATGCTTCGTAATAAACAGTAAGAACGATACGAATATGGTAAAGAGAATGGGCATTCTTGCAAGTGTGGGTTTCAATACCAAAATTAATTACTGAAAGATTATCAACCACAATTAGAATTAAGCAATAACAAAAAAAAAAAAAAAAAAAACCTGGCAAAATTAAAAAATGTCTTATTCCTCATTATTGTAAGTTTTTACTGTCCTGGCTGGCTTTACCCACTATCCAAAACCAAAATAAGCATTTAATTTCTCCGCTTACTTTCAATTTAGGTGGGCCTAGAAACTGTACCACGATTCGCAATACTTCTAAATGATACTGTTAAAAAGTCTGGGAAATAGATGTTGCCAGTCGCATTAAGTTAAGTAAAATCAATCAGATCATCATTTTCTAAATATTTCTCCCTCTAATTTAAAATCAGAGAGAAATTTAATATTTGGAATACACCAAATCACTGTTAAATGGTTAAGTGACGCAGCGAATGTTTACTTTCGTTAATTTACACCGTACACATTAATTTCCAACCAAAATTTTGTTGAATGTAGTGAAATATTAAACTTAAGTAGCTTACTTTCACAAAAAATAGTTTTGTGTAAAATTATTTACACACAAAAAAACCTGCAAATCAGTTTATAAATTATTAGCACACTCACTCACCCACAGTTCTTCAGCTTATCGTCTTCAAGGAATTTATGCACTGAAACACCAAGACCATGGCAATGTTGAATGGAATATACAACATCTTGTTGTATAATTTCGTCACAAACTTAAAAACACATCCAAATTGCATTAAAACTGTTAAAACTAACAATCAATGGACGTGAACCGCACGTTCACGAGCTCTTTTGTGCCCACTCTGAATGCCGCAGTCGTGTCCGCTACACCAGACCCACCACACCGATGGGCTTGTGGGCACGAGTGAGAGTGTTCATAATTGCATCACTGTTTATATTGGCATCAGTGGTCATAATCGCATCAGGATATTTATTCAGTGTTATTCATTGTATCAGTGTATATAATTAATATCATTTAACAGTAGTACTTTCTGTCAGCTGTGTCGGTGTCGGTCCCTGTATTGACATTGTACACTTGGCAATACTGTGGATGGTACAATGGAAATGTTTAGGATTAATATAATCATTTTTATTGTGTATTTGTAGAAAGAAAAATTATGTTGTCTTAGGTTAATTTAATTCATGTCACTTTCATCTCATAATCATTTTTTAGTGTATATGGTGCTTCATCGTTTCGCCCCCAGGCGTCGGCAGCGCTTAGGTAGCGGAAGCCAGCGCACGNTTTTTTAGTGTATATGGTGCTTCATCGTTTCGCCCCCAGGCGTCGGCAGCGCTTAGGTAGCGGAAGCCAGCGCACACTTCTTCCCAGTTCTCTTCAGCACTTGAACACATCAAGACGTGTAAGTCTCTCGCTCCGCAAATGCCCTCGGTGCCGACATCTTAAGCTGAACTCATATTCACTGCAATAGACTTCACTTCATGAACTGGATCATTATTTNGCCCTCGGTGCCGACATCTTAAGCTGAACTCATATTCACTGCAATAGACTTCACTTCATGAACTGGATCATTATTTTATTGGTTATAGCACCGAAGTGAGAGCAACATTACTCTCAGCGGAGAGTTTTTANTTCATGAACTGGATCATTATTTTATTGGTTATAGCACCGAAGTGAGAGCAACATTACTCTCAGCGGAGAGTTTTTAAAACGCAATCGCGTTTCACATTATAAAGCCACGTGGTCGCCGTTCCGGGTCGTTAAGGCCACGTTTTATACTAAAGTTGTGTGTGTTCATTAAGGAGTAGCAAGGAATAAATAACTCCACAAGCATCGTAAGTGATTCATTTGTAATTTAATTAAGGTGTGCGAGGCCTACAGCCTCGCCATCATATGTGATGGAATGTTAACCAGAGTCCCCTAGGTTGACGACCGAAACGATCCTCATTTCATCAGCTCACCTAAGGGCTGTGGCGCCGGGCACATATTTCCTACATCTTCAGCTCTGGTAACACCACGCGTCAAGTTGCTTTCCCAACTAGGGACGAGAATTTCTCCGAGTCATTGCTTGACCACGTCACAATATACCGCTGCTTCTGCCATCTTTACCAGTACAAAAACTCACAACCTACTTTGCATAAATGTGGGAATTAGGTTCAAAAATGAAATTTTAAACTTGGTCTTATGCACGGATGTTTTCATCGATGGCACGTGTGTGTGTGGGTTTGAACCACGATTTGTGATGAGTCATAGAAAGAACAAATATTAAACATTACATTTAGATCTAACTTTTGTGTTCGCCATTTTGTAACTTTCTCCATGTTTTTGCAGTCGTCTGTCGTCGTCTTGGAATCAAGCTTGGTATGTTTAGTGACTGCAATTTGCAAGTAAAGAGATTATAAATATCACTCATGTAAGCATCCTTCTAATATATTTTGAAAATACGCAGGATATATAAATAACAATACAAACTTCTCAAGATCAAACAAATTCTAGGAAGTGTTATTAAAGGTTTTCATTCGCATGTTTTTTCTTAGAATTGAACGAAATAATTNAGATCAAACAAATTCTAGGAAGTGTTATTAAAGGTTTTCATTCGCATGTTTTTTCTTAGAATTGAACGAAATAATTATGGTGCGTTTACACCTAAATAATCTAATATATATAATTTCGAAATATGATGGACGATAAATAAGTTTATTGCATTACAAATGGTAAAATAAACATTTTTAAATTTCACATAATATTTTTTTTNTGATGGACGATAAATAAGTTTATTGCATTACAAATGGTAAAATAAACATTTTTAAATTTCACATAATATTTTTTTTACATCCATGTATGAACTGGTAAACTGCGCAAAACAATAAAAAAGCTTACCTTTTTCGTTTTAGTACCATCGAGTCCGTTTATCATAGTAAGATTATAATCCTGATTGCACATGGAGAATACCGAGTAATCCATGTTAGAACTTTATATTCATGGCAGCTTTCAAAATTAAATTAGGCCTAAAGCATTTTCTGATAAACCACTTATCTTACTCTGTTGGTAAATTTTTTAAACATGAACATTAAGTTTTAATTGTATTGCAATTTTGGTTAAATACAATGTTCTTTTGTTTATCTGCAGCTTGTTATTTGGTACATATGTTATATTTTAGACTACAAAATTTATATTGCCCTGCATGTTTGCATGTTATCGTTTATTGTTAAACTATTTATGATAAATTCCATAGTCTTATGGTTCTGCCACAATAAAATTCCCAATGTACTGCAATAAAAAATATATACCATAGGACCTACACAAGTACTATGAAACCCACTCCATTCACTGCAACCGACTGAAGTGTGGAATCCGGATGGAAGTTTTACCTTGTAATTTTGTATCAAAGGAGCCTTTCTGAAAATGTGAAAAATTACGTGAATATTATGTATATATATTGTATGTACTTATTATTCTAAAACATAAGTTAATATGTGTAACATATTGGGAAGGTTAAGAAGACCAGGAAAATTGTGGATGGTAAAATTAACTTAAAAATTCACAAAAACAACCTTTATAAAATATCTTATGTTGTACAGTTATTTCTTACATTTCTTATGTATTAGTTAATATTACATTGTCAGGGCCCAGACACAATTGTAATATACACATTTCTAATTTCTAGTTGATGTGGAGATAGTTATTACAGGTAATTTTTGTCAGCGATATCTACTGTTGCAATACATTCGCAGTGTAAACTCCTTGACTATCAGTAGCTCTGGTGTGAGTGCTTACAACTAAAGACAGTTAGTTAACTGTAAACTGGACGCTTTTGAAAGCCCCGCTTAAGAGCTACTTGTATGCATATTGCTTATTAATCCACCATATATAAAGATAGTATTGTCATGGGCCTGATAACTTTATTCATGCATCGGACAAGAGAAACTAATATTATTGGAAAAGTAAATAACTTACATATTTGTTTGTGACGACTTCACAAANAAAAGTAAATAACTTACATATTTGTTTGTGACGACTTCACAAATAATTTTAACACTCGCGTCTCGATAAACACAGTTTTATTTTACAATGTTCTCTCCGGTTACTACAAAAAAAAAACAAGCAAAAAAAAGTACATTTACTGACAAGAGTATCAAAAATTTGTCTACTGAACTATACTTTACAAACATGTGTGTGTTTAAGTCCCCAAATGGTCTCTTATTGCTAGTTAACCAACATCTTATTCACTTTATATTACCTTTTTACTGTATAACTTAATTTCCTGCTAAAACTTGGCTCCACAATGTACCAGGGCCGACATTTTTCTTTAGAGGTTAACTCTCACAGTAGATGTTGATGCTCCTGTGAACAGATACTGTCACGACAGCAGGTTTCGAATAATTATATCGCTGTGTGAACAAAGCTTAGCACAACACAGTATTATAGATCACAGTCCAACTGCATATTTCATTCGGGCGAGCTAGAATTGCACACACTTATAATCACATGCACAATCACAGTTCTTGTGACACGCTGTGCATTATTAAGCAAGCAAAAGGCCCGACTCTTGCATTACAGTATCAAATAACTTATTTATGAAACAGGAATGTGNGTGCATTATTAAGCAAGCAAAAGGCCCGACTCTTGCATTACAGTATCAAATAACTTATTTATGAAACAGGAATGTGTGTTCTGAATTGCTTTTGCAAAAAATTGATTGTTACTTGTTTGTTAAAACCATGTTTTGATTGTGTCAAAACCCACATGGGAAGTAGTAATTTCGATTCTTCTCNATTGTTACTTGTTTGTTAAAACCATGTTTTGATTGTGTCAAAACCCACATGGGAAGTAGTAATTTCGATTCTTCTCTGCTTTGAAAACATTGTACAACATTATTTCCATACGAAATTTTATTTCATAATTTGCTTGTTATATAGACACAAATAATTTTTTCTTGATAATATTTTACCAACTGTAGCCATAGGCACCAACTTACTGTTTTCAGAAGGGTGAATTGAGGGGGTCTCGTATACAACCAAAGTTACAAATATTAAAGGATTACATGAAAAGAGAAAGTAATTCATAAAAACATAACTATATTTGAACATTTTTAATTGGTTATAAAAGGATAGTTTATAGAATTTGTTCAAAATGTTGATGTATTTTGTATACTGGAAAAACTTTTGCAAAAACATCAATTTTCTTGCACAGTTTGAAAGACATACATTCGAATATTAATATGTGTACATGTTAGGAACAGCGGTACACATACAACTATATTTAACACCGTAAGCTTTTCCCTCCCTCTCCATTGTCGGGACCTTTGTCTGAACCAAAGTAAATTACTCTTTCNCCCTCCCTCTCCATTGTCGGGACCTTTGTCTGAACCAAAGTAAATTACTCTTTCCATAAATTCTGCTAATAAGTTGACGTGGTTGTGAGGTAACCAGGGCTGGTTTGATGTTGGATTTTGCCTGGCACCATAGCTTAAGTCTGTTTAGCTAATGATGAGGTCGTTCGGTCGACAGCCCAAAGACACTGGTGCAACCTCTTTAAGTTAGTTGCTTGGTTGTCACGTACTTACAGTTACACTCTTTACCTATAATAGCGAGACTGTCGGCCATCAAACACCGTTGATGATAATAAGGCTGCCCTACAATGAATTGACACTATTTCATTTGTTGAGTTGTTTATTCATTTCCCTAGTTACAAATAAATAATGCATAAATGATATGCCAAAAAAGGCCTCAGCCCTTACATGGCGAAATCACGTGGTTTTATGTTGAAAATGCGATTGCGTTGAAAACTCTCCGACGAGGGTACGGTGGCTCTCCCCTCGGTACTTTAAAATAGAATACAAAGGTTCCAGTAATTAATATTATAATATTGCAGTTAAGATCATTACAGCATACATGTCGGTACTGAGGGCCTCGTGCGGTGAGAGACTTATACCACCGGTCTGGTTCTGTAGATTAGATGAACTGGGGCGAGAATGAAGTCGGCTTCAGCCGCAAGTGCCGCGAAGCCGAAGCCAAGTGGTGGAAAGATGAAACACAACCTGACATAGCATACATATCATCCTGGCACAGGATTAGGTGATGACAAATTATATGCATTAAATTGAAACATAATTGCTCTTAAATAATTACACTTTAAATGTTCTTGAATTTCTCATAAGTGTGTGCGATTCACTGCTGTGGACGCGCTTGCATTACACTAGACACAGCGTTGCCAAGTATACAATGAAAAACATCCCTGGCTGAGGCTGTGTATGCGACGACTGTTGTTATGTTTGTTGTTATTAGGAACACTGATAAATTACACTTTGTAGCACTTTTCATTCTCTTTCTCTGGCCCACAAGCCATTTGGTGTGGTGTAGCTGGTGCTGTTGAAACGACTGTGGCAGTCATAGTGGGCAGAAAGGAGCCAGTGAACACGGGGCCTACATCAAAACATATGGATATCACAAAGTTAGCTTGCATGTTTTAGTTGGATGTTTACTGTATTTTATTTTTGCAATGGTGGTTCTGGAATGGACAATTAGTTATTTCATAATTTTATCGTTTGATAGTTTCATTTAAAATTTGGCGGTTACTTGTTTACATTCATGCTTATTTCACAATAACACTACAATCAGACGACACAGCCCCAACACAGAGATTTCACTAAGAAGTGTCCCTGGCAGTTCTATAAAAGTATGTAGTCTATTTCTACTTTTTAGTTTGTGTCCCACACTAGACAAAAACATTACGAAAAAAAATTTGCACAAATTTTCTTACCCTTGCAAATTTTGTGATAGAAAAATCTTCCTATCATCAAAACAAAATAATGACACAATTTCAGGTTTTGCAAACAGTCAACAATAGAACAGATATAGTTGGGATAATGTAAACATTAATTCGCAATTAATACAGAATTTAGTCTGGGCACAATGCAGTGTGGGACTGTCGCGCTGTACTTTTAGCATGTTCAGCATTTTATCAGTGTATCAATGTGTTACAAAAAAAATTTGAAATTAATATTTTTAAGAAAGTCTGTGCCTTAACATATTGTAAATTATTCATGTAATTGTCCAATAATGATTAGAGCATTGCTGTACAGCAATGTGTTTAGATATCGTAATAAATTAAAGAGGAATTTAGGTGTGTGTGGAGTAGACATAATTATTACCTGCCAGTTCTTACACGAACAAGCTATACCAACAGTTGTGCCTCTTTCTGTACAGATTTCAAGTAGGACCTGTCGTCAGTCCCATTAAGCAATTTGAATTATTCTTGAAATACGCATTTTTTTCATGAGACAATTTTTTTNAGGACCTGTCGTCAGTCCCATTAAGCAATTTGAATTATTCTTGAAATACGCATTTTTTTCATGAGACAATTTTTTAAAGTAACAATTACATCACATAAGTTTTATTTTGTTAATTTTCAAATTTTAAATTGTTCTCATAACAACTGTGAGGAATAATTACGGGTTATTTTAAGGCTTGATGAAATTAAATTTTGAAATCAATGAAACAACAAAATAAAAATAGCTGGGCAGCGGTTTTCAATGTCGTTATGTACCGACTAAACCTTGCAAAATGCTAAATACAAATTATGAAATACGAAACACTATACGANAGGACCTGTCGTCAGTCCCATTAAGCAATTTGAATTATTCTTGAAATACGCATTTTTTTCATGAGACAATTTTTTTAAGTAACAATTACATCACATAAGTTTTATTTTGTTAATTTTCAAATTTTAAATTGTTCTCATAACAACTGTGAGGAATAATTACGGGTTATTTTAAGGCTTGATGAAATTAAATTTTGAAATCAATGAAACAACAAAATAAAAATAGCTGGGCAGCGTTTTTCAATGTCGTTATGTACCGACTAAACCTTGCAAAATGCTAAATACAAATTATGAAATACGAAACACTATACGANTTTTCAATGTCGTTATGTACCGACTAAACCTTGCAAAATGCTAAATACAAATTATGAAATACGAAACACTATACGAATTGAAAATCGGCCTAAGAGTTTAAATGTTGCAAAACAAATTACATAATACTGTATAACCTTTTCAGTATAGTTTTGTTTTTTACAGATAAAACTAATTAACACCTTCACAATTGCCAAATTAAATTAAGTACCGAAATTCATAATGGCAAACCTTAACCGAATATACATGCATCATAGTTGGAATTGTTAATGGCGTTAATGTGTCAAAACCATAGAATCCTTATAAGATTGTGATTGTAACCACAAATGTTAGCACTAGGAACAACACATTGAATGTTAGACTGCTCCGTTATTCTTTGAGTCCCGCCAAATGGATAAAAGTAACCTACATTAGCAACGAGGTATCTACCAGTACTTTATTTAACTACTGCTGGCTTGCAGAGTGCAAAATTTGCACATAAACAGCAATGTGTAAAATTTATTACTATTTGATTGTTTTTAAGAATAAATACATTATGCAGTCTTACATTTTCATAAAATAAAAAGTTGTTGCTGTATTTTATTTATTAAGTGAAAGACAAATATAGGAAGATTTTTCCTCTACTTTAGTGCATGCAAATTAGCANTTGCTGTATTTTATTTATTAAGTGAAAGACAAATATAGGAAGATTTTTCCTCTACTTTAGTGCATGCAAATTAGCATGTGAAATCATCATGCAAGGTCAAGCAATGAGTTTTCTGCTATTTTACATAAGAAGGATGTGGCCGGTTTTTATAAATGTTGGTGGTGAAAGTTTCTAAATGCTTACATACATACTAGATTCGTATTATCATAAAAACTGTGTTTTGAATATTTTGTTTGATTTCGTATTAACTTATATTTAGAGTTTAATTAGTGCCAATGCCTTGTTTGTTAATATATACAAAGTNTTGCTGTATTTTATTTATTAAGTGAAAGACAAATATAGGAAGATTTTTCCTCTACTTTAGTGCATGCAAATTAGCGTGTGAAATCATCATGCAAGGTCAAGCAATGAGTTTTCTGCTATTTTACATAAGAAGGATGTGGCCGGTTTTTATAAATGTTGGTGGTGAAAGTTTCTAAATGCTTACATACATACTAGATTCGTATTATCATAAAAACTGTGTTTTGAATTTTTTGTTTGATTTCGTATTAACTTATATTTAGAGTTTAATTAGTGCCAATGCCTTGTTTGTTAATATATACAAAGTNTTTTGTTTGATTTCGTATTAACTTATATTTAGAGTTTAATTAGTGCCAATGCCTTGTTTGTTAATATATACAAAGTATGGAGAATATTTCGGGATCCGAACATATCACAATGTTTATTGCAAAATTATTGGGAAGTTATAATTTTTTTAAAAATTTTATTTCATTAAAATGTGTAAAAGCATTTGCATATTAAAAATAGTGTTTACAATAATATTTTACATAAAATTATTTAAATAATATTCATTAACATCTAAACTTTAAAACAAATTGGACAGGCAGTTCTTAGATATTCTGTGGTTCACAGTTTTTTTCTGCCAAATAGTAGCATGGTAATGACAGAAATACCATGCATTAGTTAATGGAATGTTTATGGCTATACAAAATCACATCCTAAAATACTATTCTGTAATAATATACTATTAAATGAACCCAAAAATACTTTTAAAAATATTCACAGGGGGAATATTTGAAATCACAAGTACTTGAATGTTATATGCATACCCGTAATCACTGTCTAAATACATTCCTGAACATATATATTATTTTATTTATTTCCACTCTCCACACACGAATTCCATCCATTTATGAAAAAAACTTGAAGTTCCGAAAAAGTAATGAATGCAATGAAATAGTAATAGTCCTTAATAAATTAAAATTGCAGTATTTTGTTACAATCAACCAAACATTTTTGGTGGTATTTTCCGATATTTGTCTTGATCGTTAAACATTTTAGNGCAGTATTTTGTTACAATCAACCAAACATTTTTGGTGGTATTTTCCGATATTTGTCTTGATCGTTAAACATTTTAGCATTTGTTAGACCAGGAATATTTATGTATTAGTAATTTTTTATTTCTCCTCTAGTAATGACAGTTTTTTGTTGCAAAAATGTTAGAACATTTTCCATTTGGCACTTTGTTGTTAACAAAATGGTCACGTGAACAGTTTAGACTACAAAATCTATGACATATTTTTATAATTTGCATTTGTTAGCCTTGAGCCTGACAAATACCAAATACATATTACCAAAATCCTGCCTTATTAGTTTTGCATGTTTGAAAGACTTAAATACAATATGTAATTATTATTTTTTTAGTAAATACCAACCAAATTTAGGGTATGGGAGATTACAAAAATGCTAGTTAATATTTTTAATATAAAATAAAATATCACATAATTTTTAATATCTCTGAAATATTACTAATTTCGGAAATCAAAATGTTTTATGTTAATTTTGTATTTAGCTTCGAAATTCCTAAAAAATTATAGANATATTACTAATTTCGGAAATCAAAATGTTTTATGTTAATTTTGTATTTAGCTTCGAAATTCCTAAAAAATTATAGAGATGATACTATATTTTCTGTAACAAAAAACTGCCATTGCTAGAATAGAAATAAAAAAATTACTAATACAAAACTATTCATGGTCTAACAACAGCTAAAATTTTACTAAGGCAATACAGATTTACCTGAAAAAATGTTCTTCGATTGTAACGAAATATGACCATTTTAACTTATTAAGGACTATCACAATTTCACATCATTCATTACTTTTTAGGACTTAATTGACCAGTTTCATTATCATCCCCAAATAGTTCAGGGTTACTTAAATTCACAACAGTGGCACTTAAAGATGTGGACTGTTTCACCAACTTTAAGTGATACTTAAACAGCAGTACATAGCCCGTAACTTAAGGAGCTCGAAATTGGGGACTCAAATATTTAATGGCCCCTTAACTGAAACGTAAACTAAAAAGAAATTGGCTGCTACTGGAAAAAATCTCACACGAGCTTGGCTACCCACACCGCTTTTCAGGGATGGAGTTGTCTAGTCCATCTAACTTGGAACACTTGGACTAGCCTATCGGCGAAACAAACCAGAAACTGAAATACAATTGCCAAACTTACAGGAAAATGAAATACATTTTAATTTACTGTTATTCCAGTTAATTTTAGTATGTTAATTATATGCAATATTTAAAAGGGTAATTATGTATATTCTTCACAGCATACTGGCTTTCAAGGACTTACAGTTTTTACTTCATGGTTCTAGTATAGTGACATTCCTGTTATGTCACAGTCACAAACATAATTAATACTTAATTAATTCCAGGGATGTTACGAACATGTTGTTTACCATGAAATTGTATTTTGTAGAATATTAATTAGCATTAACAGGGTTCATATCACTTTCACATAATGTTTATCGCGTGCTTTGGCCACCATTAGCAGAAGTCGATGCCATGATTTTAGTTTGACTTCAGCACTCGGCCTAGCCGGCAGCACGGGAGTTTCGCACCGCCGGTCAACTGATCACATTCATTTTAGGCTGCAATCACTTTCAGTTCAATAGTATTTTCATGTAACCGGAACCTTTTGCTTAATTCGTGCCGAGGGGACGACTGCTAGTCTTCCTGTCAACTTTAACAGGACTTAACACGTACCATATAACAGCATCTAAGTTTCATGGTTTAGGCCCTTATTGAACATCAATGGTNATTGGTCTCACTTTGGGCACTACAGGCCAGTTGACACCACATTGTGGTGTGTTACATCGTATGTTGCAGTGCGAGATGCTACGACGTAACGACCTATGGCCCGTGAGCCTAACGGCTGTGGCTTTGGAGTAAACACAATTTCAGATTGCCTACTTACTTATTACAAGAGTTACCTCTTGTAATAAACAAAGAAGATGACCTCTTGAGTCACACAGTACCTATTGGCAAGGAGGTGCAAGTTCTGTTCTTATCAACCTGCACCATGCACTTTTGGCATGATGTTGCTGGTGTGGCCCGGTGCAGTTGGTGTAGTTGATATGACTGCGGCTGTCAGCGGGGGCACAAGGAGCTAGTTGATGCATGGTTTACATCACTGTTGTTAACTCTTTTGCTGCGAAAAATCAAACTAGGCGACTTGGCAATGATGATAGATAAAAAAGCGTTCACAAAACATCACAGAATACAACACAACACTACCAAAATAATAAAGGAGACTCGAAAAATTAAAATAATATAATTCACATATACTTAATTTTAACAAAAAAGATTCGGGGCACATGGTAACTTAAACGAATCTAATATAAATATTTTTTTCGTATACACAGTTACATATATTTACATTGACTGTTAACATTTGTCAGGGAAAAGATAAAGCTCTAATTTCCAATTATAAAACAAATTTTGGGTTAGTATTCATTTACTAAGAACNATTTGTCAGGGAAAAGATAAAGCTCTAATTTCCAATTATAAAACAAATTTTGGGTTAGTATTCATTTACTAAGAAAGAAAGTAAACACAACATTTCAGGAAGTAAATGTACCTTTTCCTTATAGTAAAGTTTCTCCGTCCACTTTTGTAATGGTGAAACATCTCGACATATTTATGGGTCACTTAAACTTATAGTGTCCCTTTGCTAGGGGCTAGTTTATTCCTTGTTGGTGAAACCNCTCGACATATTTATGGGTCACTTAAACTTATAGTGTCCCTTTGCTAGGGGCTAGTTTATTCCTTGTTGGTGAAACCGGTCAAAAGAGTCCTTTGTAACCCAATAAAATTCCTGATGTGGAGAGTGGGGTGAAATAAAATAATGTACATGAGCAGGAATGTTTTTAAAAATGACTGTGGTTATTTATATAACATCCAGGTATTAGTGATTCCAAGCATTCCTCAGTGATGCAAAATTTTAACAGTATTTTTGGGTTCATGTTATAGTAAACCATAACAGAATTATATTTTGGGATGCTATTTTATAGTTACAAACGTTCCATTAACCAATTAATGACATTTCTGACAAAACTGGGCTGTTATTTGGCAGAAAAACATCGAATCTCAGAATATCTAGCGCAGCCTGTCCAACACGTCTTAAGTTTTCATGATCATGAATATTATTTTAATAATAGTACCTAAAATATTGTTGCAAATAATATATTTAAAAAGAAAACGTATTTACACATTTTACAGAAAAAATGTTCTTAAATAAATTACATCACAATATTTTTTTGCGAGAAACATAGTGAAATGTAAGGATCCAGAGTTTAGAAAATAAAATCATTCACAATATTTTGTCTGCATTCACAATATTTTGTCTGAATTGTCATATAAAGTATTGTCATTAATTAAACTGTAAATATAAGTTAACATGGAATCTAACAAAAAAAAAATTCAAAACACAGTTCTTATAATAATACGAATGCAGTTCTCTGTAAGCCTTTAGTAACTTTCACAAACATCATTCACAAAAACAGGCCAGATCCTTCTGATGTCAAACATAAGGCTTCACAAAATAAGTAAAACAATTCTGTAGATTCAGTTTTTAAAACCACACACTAAGTTGATATTTTATATGTGAAAATCCAGACTTTTATCTTCACATTTTCAAATATAATATATCAACAGAAAAAAGCCAATCTCAACAACAGGTCAACTTGGGCCCGATTAAATACGACCACATAGCGTTTGCACTGCCGCGGTGCAACACAAAAAAAAAATTGTGCCACACTTGCACCCATAACTACAGGTGCAATTTAATATATACCAAACAAAAGTGGCCGGGGTTCCAATGGTCAGACAATTTCACCCCCACTGCATTTACTACAGTAAATTTTTTTAACGATTACTGGAGTATTTCTTTATAGTACGTAAATATAAACTTAAAAAAAAGAATGTTTATTAAATGAACAGACCATCACTGATGACACAACACGACACGAATTTTTGAGGGAAATAAGCTGCCTGGAAAATCCCTAAAATATACATGTTTTTGCAAATGTAGCAAGGAATATTGTGCTATTTCTGTGGAAATATGCTGTACTATTTGTGTGCATAGGTTGGAAACTGTTTAAATGTTTGTTGTGAAGAGGGGTGGGGAGAAATGACAAAAAATAAGAATTAAACAATTGCCAATGCTTAGACCTTAAACAAACATTTGTGATCACCTCACATTAACTGATGCACGAGCTTAACCCTACACTATTTACGATACGGTCATGTGGGGTACTTCGTGCCACTTCAGGGTAACTTTGTCTAACAACTATAAGCTACATTATCATTTAAAATAAAATAAAAAAATGGATGCATTAATTCTAATATTTAGGCATGGTTGAAAGCTGCCCACTTTGGTGCACAATTGTGTGACAGGTTATGTTTGCATGTTATATTAGTATTTACCTTAAGCAGATACAATGGAAATGCTGAATGTAGTGTTCAATCTCTTATTCTAATAAAACTCGGAGAAATTTTTGCCTAGGTCACATATTTTAAATAACCAGAACAAGCTCTGCCCTATACAGTAGGTTGCCAATTTTCCTGCCTAAGTGCTACAATTCAAGATTAGAGCTTTATTTCACCTTCATGGAACATGTAAATAAAACCGAAGATGTATAAAGTGTGCACCACGAATATACTGTAGCTAGTTACAAATATATTCAAGTTAACTCAACAATAGGCACTACTTACAGATAAAAGTCACACCTGTATTTCGGTTTTCAAACCTATTTGTACAACTTCAGGTAGAACAACTGATGGCAACTGTCATAATCAATCATTGACATTTTACACCATACTTCAATTTTTTTGTTCAAATCCCTCTAATAGAGTAATTTACACGATTTGCTAGCGACAACAATTAACCAACACGTATTTTTTGACAGTTGTGGAAGGCTACATTTGTCGACTGCGCATGCACAGCGAGAGCAATTCCTTTTGCTCCGAGGTATCTGCCGGCGCAGGTTTTTCTTCATTTTGCGTCGGTCATGTAACTTCTTGTGTCGCTGTTTTTTCATATTTAATTCCACTGCGGTGCAGTACAAGTGCAAATTTTGTTTTACAGCCATATAAATGTATATTTAATCGGCCCCATGGTCCCACAATATTGCTTTTTTGTTGTAATGTTGACAACAGCAAAACCAAAAAATAGCAGCAAAGACAAATACGCGGTAATATCAACTAGAAACACTAACAAGGAACAACACCAGACAGGATCATAAATACGATTCTTCTCGGTAAGGCCCATCAACACTCAAGTGAAAAGAAAGTCTATGGAACAAGAATAGCAAAGTAGGAGAGGGTTAGTCACCTAGGACATCTAACAGGACACAAAACACTCAAAATCAGATAATAATATCGTGCTCAATTAAAAACCGAGCATGAACATAACAAACTACCAGAGGGTCATGAAAAAGTACTGAAGGGTAAGAGACAGGAAACCTCTCATGAAGCTGCTGAAGGGTACATACAACGAACGTCAATCGCCGCCAGTGGAACACTGAAACAAGAGATGGGTCAAATCTGCACTAGGGCCACTACAGTAACAGGAGGGATTAGGGACTATATGAAGTTTATACAATTGAGACTGAAACTGAAATGAGACGAAAAGAAGTGACTGCTAAACTATGGGAACTGCAATAATATTGATGTCCTCGCCGATAATATGTAGAAAATAAATGTTGATATAAACTATCAAAAACCGAAATATAATTTTCTCATGTCTGCTTCCAACGCTGGGAAATTTCCCAGTTTAGGATGGGATATACAACCAAAAAGGAAACTAGGGGCTCCGGGACACTCTGTAAAACACTCAATTTTGCACGTTTATCTTCCATCTCATTGCCACGAATCCCTACATACCCTGGCACCCACATGAATAGGACAGTAACATTTAATTTATCCAAAAGAACACACTGTTTCTGCATTAGCCAAATAGGCGCCTCCTTATGGGGAGTAGGAGAAGACAAGTTCGTAAGTAAACTACAAGAATCCGATATAATCAGAACATCGAAGACCTTGAAATCGTAAACATAATGTAAATCCGTATACACTGCAAAAGCTTAAGCATAATAAATGGTAGCAGTGGAAGGGAGCTCAATGATTCCATGACATTTACATGAAGAATCAAAATAAGCAGACACAACACCTTCGACAGTGTGGATCAAGCACTTACAGCCTGCCGGTGACCACAGCGTGAAATAAACGTGGTCTTATGTTGATACACGATATAGTCCATACTGTATAAGAAGGCCGTTTTCTGACAGGTCTGCGAAAGTAGCGCCACTGTTTACGTCTGACTACATGTGACTATGTATCCTTCCGCCATCAGCTGGTCCGTCAAGTCGGGGCTGTATTTTTTATCAACACGCTGTCAGCTAATCCACTTGCCATTGTACTGTTATGCTAAACAAATTTTAAGATACTTTAAGACTGACATCTGTCTAAAAAAATAAGTAGGTTATACAAGTAAAAATATAAAATGTTGCAAATAATTAAATATTTGCTAACTCTTTTTTAATTTGTCCGAGATAGTGAATTTGGGTTAACATTTGCGAGACGGTCTGTTGTATCTATTATCACACTTTGGGCGTTATAGCTAATATATTCGAGTTGGAAATATGTGACGTGGAATAACATTAGAATTGCTTAAAAAGTATTCACGCTTCTCACTTTCTACAAACAAGGAGATTGGTTTCATGAGAACAATATGGCGTATAATTTACGTAGACGAACGATTACCGGCCGAATATAAATGACTTTTACTCCAAATCATTTTACTAGAAATATATGTTACTTTAAAAATTATGCAGAGCTCGTGAAAAAATATAACTATTGGCATTTGTTTGTAAATTCGTTATATATCGCGCAAAAAAGAGGTTCATTTCTGGCTGGTAATACCTCGCATAATATCCAAGAGATCGCGCGCACAGCGCGTCACGGCGAAGTTTGAGCCGCTGTTTTTGGATAACAGATAGCATATTATATTAAGTTGATTGTTCTTAGATCACGGGCTGGAAATATATTTAAAATTCGTGTTGTTTCGTCAAATTAATAGAAAAATAATTCTACAATATTATGCAATATTTTTATATGCTTTTCGAATTAATATCAAGGACGTGTTGAAAGCGAGGTTGGAGAGGGATGATACGACGTGAAAAAACTTTCTGAAGTTAGCACAACTTCAGAAAACTTTTCCGCGTCGTATCGTTCTATTGTACATTTCATTTTGAACACCTATACATAACTACATTATCACGAAGTTTAGTTTTTAACACTAACAACCATTGTTTTGTGTCCTTGTAAAATAAAATGCATTAATAAATGTAAGAACTCTTTCTTACCAGCGTATTTTCTGCTTTTGTGATGTGCATTGGCAGTGCACTCAGAATAGCCAACGTAATTTTAACTTTTGTTCGTTCGTGCATCAGCTGATACAGGATTTTGTAAATGGCACTTTGTTTGTTTCGTAAACATTAAGTTGCCACTCACTGACTGTCAGAAAGTGGCCTTCTTATACCATATGGACCATACCATTAAGCTCTCTAGTGAGAGTACGGGTGGTTCTCCCCTCTGTACTTAAAATAAAAAATTGAAAGGTTCCAGTTGATTAATTTAATATTGCAGTGAAGTTATTACAGCCTAAATAATGGTACTGAGGGGGCTCGCGGATCGGGCGACCAATGCTGCCAGTCTGATCCGAGTGCTGAGACGAACTGGACGAGAGACCTCATTTTCCGTCACGAGGCTGATCTACAGTTCACCTAGATAACACTACACATACACCAATGCCAACGATAAAAACAACACATCAAAATCAAAATAATCATCAACACCTCACCACATAACAATAACACAACACAACAGGAACACATCTGAAGAACACCCAGTCCTCTGTCTCCTAAGGGAGGACAACAACAAGGGATGGGGTATTCAAAGGGCAGGGGACAGAGGCACCTATTTTAACCTATAACGAAACGTATAATAATTTCCTCTTCTAAATTCTATTTCCAAGCCGTGTTAATTTCTTTGATGTGTAAATTTTTGCTGAATTAATCATTATAATGACAACACCCCGAATGGCCATTTGGCTAAGTGGGGTCAGGCAACATAAGTTTTTTTTTCTCTAACCAGCCAAGCTATTTTTATTTTGGTGTTATATCAGGTTTGTTTCTTTCAACCAAAAAAGTGTAGCCTTTGTAATGTAGTGTAGTGCAGGCACACCAGATTTCTCTTTCGGTGCAGGTCATAGAATAAAGCAGGTCATAGCTTAAGATGATGCACCTGGTGCCAAGGAGGTAGAAGATAACAGANCGGTGCAGGTCATAGAATAAAGCAGGTCATAGCTTAAGATGATGCACCTGGTGCCAAGGAGGTAGAAGATAACAGAAGATGACATGTTAAGTAGGTCAAGCCACCTTGACATAGATGGTTTTACTATGGACATTCAAGCCACCATCACTGTAGCCCAAAACATTGTGTTTACATTATTATAATGTTGAGAGAAAGGTTACATTCATTTATATTGGNCACCATCACTGTAGCCCAAAACATTGTGTTTACATTATTATAATGTTGAGAGAAAGGTTACATTCATTTATATTGGTTGAATAAAGAGTATGAGAAATAAATAAGAATATATTACAATTCATGCCTGAAGTTTCACTAGTTTATTATAGTCTTGTGTAAGTTGTGTAATCAATAATTTTATCGTAAAAATACCAATCGTGAGACCACATACACCCAGTATTCAGCTGTGTGTGACAATAAGTACGAGTTTTTGATATGGTATAACAAGCATACAACCGTTGCTGTGTAGTAGAACATAGTTTACTTCCAGTTTAATGATTATAGTATTTATAACATATACCTACGGTACCTGCTGGTCTGTTGATGATGTCACACTTTCTGATGTTGACAACTAAGTTTCAATGCAAGAAAGGATATATTTTTGAAAGTGTCCAAATTTAAAAAAAAATATTGCATTGGTGTTGATGTTTTTGTGTCAGTGGGCAAATGTTATAGGTATATGTGCAACAATCATCTGTTCGTAGGGCAACCGGGTCATCAACTCCACCGACCTGCAAGGACCCTGTTACCACCAGTCAGGGGTCACACAGGTAAGGGGTGCCTTCCCTTCGATTTGAAGATATTGCTAGGGTCAGCAATTCCACAGGAATAGAGACTGCCCGAAGCATAAAACCAAGGAGAAACCCACCAACAAACAGAAAAGCACCACCGACAGGAAATTACTCCTCAGGGTAGAAGAGCCGGATTCTCACTGCCCCTGGATCACAGTCAAAACTTAACACCAATGCCCAACAGATCCTGCTACAACAAATCTCTAAAGGAAATCACCAAATAATCATAATTCCATTCACTTTGAACAATAAGAAATGTNGATCCTGCTACAACAAATCTCTAAAGGAAATCACCAAATAATCATAATTCCATTCACTTTGAACAATAAGAAATGACATGCCTTGGTCAACAAGGCAACATCACACAACTTTGAGCATGTTGGGTTCATGAATTTCAGTAAACATAAGTAGGCAACACAAGTACTAGAATATACTACACAGCAGCACATGGGAGAGCCATGGGAGAGACAACAATAAACATCTGTGTCAGCAGTGTGGAGACCACCACCATGTCCCTCGTGTCAGTTGACCTAAATCATGATATTGTACTGGGTATTCCATGGCACACTGAGCAAAACACCATTGTAGAGCCAGTATGCACAAATAATACATTTTGACCAAAAAGAGCGACGAACTGTGTATGACCTCGAACCACAACCCACAAATCGGGAACCTGACATCCAGCTGGATGTGTTTGATCATGCAGTACCCCCGGAGTTTTACAACAATGTGCAAAGATCACTGCATAATTCACGCAAGGTATTTCCGGCAGCTAACCCATTATGGAGCACCAGAGTAGCTGAACACAAAATACAATTGGCACATGAGTGACCAATCTACACTTTTCCACACAGGTACCAACCACACCAATGCATGATCACAAAAAGTTATATAAAATAAATGTATGCTGAGGTCATTATTGAACCCACCTGCAGCCATTACAATAGTGTCATAATACTAGCACCAAAAAAGGATTGGATGTGATATTTTTTTGTAGATTTTAGGTCCATCAACCTAATAACCAAGCGCGCGCCACCACCCTACATAAGTGTCAAAGATGCATGACATACACTTGGCAAAGCAAAAATCATGATGTAACTGGACCTCTGCTGTGGGTATTGGCGGAGATTTCAAGTTTGTGCAATGCCTTTCGGGCTTAATTGTGCGCCAGCAACATTTCAGACTATGATGGTAAGAGTAATCGATAGGTATATAGGTGACTTTTCCCTCGTGTACTTGGATGATGTAGTGTGTGGTCAGAGATGTGGGAGGAACACTTGAATCACCTGTCAATAGTTTTAGAATGACAATCATACTGCCTAACAGAAATAACACAAAGCAAACGAAAAAGGTGGCGAGTTGAAGAAGCTTGCGTGGAAACCAGGCCACGCCAACTGGAAGTGCCATAGCATCTCTATGTGTCCAAGGACGTAGGTTAACAGGTGTTATGTCATGTGCATGTCAGCCAGTTTACAGATCTTCCAAGAGCACAAGAAACAACAAGAAACGTGGAAGCTCATTTTCACTGGTCAGGGGCCACATAGGACGTGACATGTAACCACTTCAAAAGCCACTGCTCAGATGGAGTGATGTAAGAACAGCCAGGAGTGCCGAACTAACCATTCGAAACGACCTCATTAGACTTGATGGGCCCTAATCCTCGCACAAAAGCATTAAAATGCGTAGTTTTAGTCGTAAGTAACTCGTTTTCAAGGGGTACAGAAGCTTTTCTAGTTTACAGTGAAACTCGCACCTAATATCGCATGTGTACTAAAGGCCGAGTTCTACCCCCACTAGGGTAACCCCAGAACATTACTCACAGACAACAGTACACAGTTCACATGGTGACAGTGGCATGACCTGTGTACTAAGTGGGGTGTAGCATACCATACCGTGGCTGTTTAAAGTCTGCAGGCCAACCCAACATTGCAAGGAAACCAGGACCTCAAGAGACAGTTTCGCCTGCAGGTTGGCAAGAATCATGCAACCTGGACTGACACCGGCCAGCAGCTCTTTTCACCATCAGACGGGACATGAATCTGGCTATGGGCCAATCACCTTCTACAATCGTACAAGACCGAGAACTACCGCTGCCCGGGGAGTTTGTCAGATGGCACAGAGAGAGCACAGGCGAAGCAGAGGACAGAGCAGCCTGGCGGCAATGCCCAGGGGCAGACCTATAGGCCGCCTGCAAGAACCAAGCACGCTATATAGCGAAGTGGGTGCCTTCAACCACGCTGCTACCATGCATATCAACGCATCTAACAGTTGGTGTATGTCCACGAGCATAAGCTCTCCAGTTGGGCGAAAAATTATTGCGTGGGGTTCGCCCCAAGTTGGAGCGGACCGCACACAGTAATAAAGGTGGTCGGAAACACCACCTATCTTGTTAAGGTAAGCAACATGAAGAAAGACACCATACACTGTGACGATCTCTACCTGACCACACAAGATACCAGCGCGGAGATGCCTGGTGCTACGACGCCCAGTGCTGCGACAATCAACAAAGTGGGCATTCAAAATAATAACAGAGCAACAACACTCACAACCCCAAGTGGCAAATCGGGTACATCAACTCCCGAGACTGATGGGAGCGCCCTCCAGTGACTGTTTCTACCAGCCACTATTGACATATCGACACCCACAAGGGACCCAATGGAAACTCAGGATCCCAGTGGAAAATCGTCCCATCCAGAAAAAGGACGACACAGCATCTGCAACATCTGCAGGCCCTACCATGTCAGCTTGAAGAATCACGATGTTCCACATCGTGACACCCACCTTCAAAGACGTCGCCGATGGCGGACCACAGAGGGGTCACCTATTGGCAGAATCTCCTCACATGTAATCTCCCCTTCCAGCTGCGCTGCGACACCTTCGAGGTGTCACTCAACAGTGGGCATGACGACGTGGGACACCTAGCACAACAATGGGTGGAGTTTATCACACCTAGACAGCATGACTTCAGAGGCGCCCTCCTCTCTCTTTGTCTACGCCACAGACATATCAGTTCCCATTCCTCTACAGCAGCAGAAGAGATGAGAAGGTAGCAGAGGGAACTCCATCCCTCCCCGCTGCCCCAAGGGGCCATGTCACCTGCACAGCCAAGCATGCAAAGGCTGCAGATGGGGCAACTCCACCACCCTCAATCGCTCTTCTGCAGGATCGCTCTTTCTTTCCTTGTACCAGTTGTCATACAGAATCTTATTCCCAACGTCGGTGAAACAGAGAACTGTGTGATGACTGCTGCAACGGCCTATCTCTGTAAAAATGATTTTATCGCCATACCGATTCTTGAGGTGAGTTTTGACAGTTCTGATATCTGGCTTGTAATCACCTTTTATCTGTTCCATGAGGTCATTCACCGAAAATTGACATTCTTCACTGTTTTCAGCAAGGTATAGGAATAAATGTACTCCATGCACTCAACAACATTTCTCGGCTTAGAAGTAGTTGGTATAACTGTAGTTCTTGTCATGCTGTATAGTTTTTTTTTGACAAAATGAGTGGTACCTCCTATCACAAGCGACTAGATCAGTTACAGATGCAAGGCGACCTAAAATCTGGCGTCCCCATTCATAATTCCGACGATTTGCCACTTCAAGAATCGTTGCTCTTCTACTCAGTAATTGTACTTTGTGCACTTTGTTCCTCCGTGGCATCATGCACGGATACTTCATTCAAAGATTTCAAAAACGGTTGAATTTCCTTGAGGCCACGTGCCGCACTCACTTCAATTAGTGAAAGGATACCACATTTTTCACAAGTGTCACTTAACCTTCCTCGAGTGTAGTACGACGAATAAAACAAGCATCCGGTGGAACAGACATCGCATTTGTTACATCGTCAAAACTCGTACTGAGAACTGCGATGCGAGGCGGTAACAGGACGTGAAGTGGTGAAGGGAAATGAAAGGAGAGGGGAGTTAAAGGGAACACCTGCCGATCCAGTTAGGGCCTCTCAGCTCACACACACAAAGAACCCAAGGTCCCCCAGAAAGGAAGGATACTACAACTTCATTTCCAACTACCTACCTCGTAGAATTGACGGTTTTTGCCGATATTCTGCTCGAAACGAGGAGAAAACTTAAAATATTCACTTTTTGGGAAAAATTGCCAATATTTTAAGTGCTATACCTCAGAAACTGTTGGACCTACAGCGCTGCAGTTAGGCTTACATTATTGAAAATTTCATCTACTTTAAATGTTGTAATGATAATTTTTCTCGAAAAATGTATCGTTTGGGAGATATAAGGCAAAAACTGAAAAAAGGCCAAACATTTTGCAGGTTTTCACATGCCCCGCAAAACCCACAAGGTTTTCGAAGTTGCAAACTTGGATTTAAACTACTCTCATAGGATCTAACAATATACCAAAAAACCAGAACTACATACCACTTTGCGATTTTAATGTTTTATTTGACTGGCCTAAAAACACAATGGTAGAACCGGCAGCATTCCACTTACACTTTGATCAGAAAGAGTAACATATCTTGTATAACATAGATATCTGACTAGCTGGTACATTGCTGGAAGTACCGTTAGATGACCTTGACCACTCTGTGCCATATGCAGCCCCTCCTGAATGAGTGGCATGACATATTCACTACAGCAGTCCTCCTACTCCGAACGACTGTGGCAGAAAACTGCATGCCCCTTATTACTGACACATTAGTCTACGACACTTTATGCCGATATTAAACTCATCAGTGTCGAATTATTAAGGGACCAATAAAAGAAAGGTTGCAAAAAGGTATCGACGAACCTTCCAACAGTGAGTTCAATTCCGCAATCACTTTGACGCCAAAGAAAGACTGCTCTTGGCATTTTTGTGTGGATTTCTACAGGCAGAACCTGGTAACTAAGAGTACACCACCACCTAACATCCATGTTGAAGATGCTCATAACACCCTCGGATGCGAGAAAGTGCTCACCATGATCGATCTGCGCAGTGGCTACTAGAAAACTTCAGTTCGATGAGAAGACAGCCACGAAATGGCTTTCACTGCACCTGATGATCGCTGCTACCATTTTTGTGCAATGCCATTCGGATTCAACTGCGCACCCTCAACATTTCAATCCATGATGACGAGAGTGTTAGCCAGCCTGAAATGGGAATTCGCCTTGCCATACCTCGACAGCATGATCATCTGGTCGGAGACGTGAAAGGATCACATCTACCCCCCCCCCCCC
>NQII01002313.1:400056-418233 GCA_002778355.1 Clitarchus hookeri
CCCCCCCCCATCACTCGTGCTTGAGCACCTAGCAATCAATGGTCTGACACACGCAAACAGGAAGTGTCACCTCGGGAGAGTAAGTATTCAGTTCCTAGGCCATTTTGTGGATAAGCATAGAAGCTGCGCGACCGAACAACAATTGCAGTTCATTGGCGATATTCCAGTGCCAGCAAATTCTTCAACTTAGTCAACTGGCTAAGGGCTTCTGCGAGTGCCCTTCATTAGTACGTCATGATCTAGCCGCCATCTCTATGTTCAGACTCATGCGAGCGATAAGGGCCTACGTGCAGTACTCTTCCAGTTGGGGGACGATGGCACTCGCCGCATTATCGACTTTAGCGGTGCGAAGTTCGACCCAGTCAAGCGATATTACGATGTCAATTATTATGATTGTCTGGTCATTGTGTGGAGTTTCAAACAGTAATGGCAGCAATTTGAATACCAGCGCTTCACTCTGTGCACCAACAACCGCAGCCTCGTGTGGCTGTACAGCTTGAAGGAGAGCTGGAGGAAGTTCATGCGCTGGGCACTTTTTCTGTAGACGTACGACTTTGAGGTACAGCACGTCACAGGTGAAGACAATCGCCTGGCAGATCTACTATCATGTTCACCATATGAATAAATTGCACAGGACGAAAACCAGTGGTAAACTATCCTCCCCCTCACCTCTGCAACACTCTACAACAGAGTCTGACCTTGTTGAAAGAAATAAATTTGCCTGCTAAGCCCACCTTATCTGTGACTTGTGGCGCATTTACTTGCCCGCCACGGCATGTGAATCAGTTTTGCAATACACACATTACAGTTAGTTGTCAGGATATCCTGGTACAAAACAAACACTGCGACACATTTTAAAGCATTTTTGCTGGCCCAATGTTACAGTGCATGTACTAAACTTTGAATGCTCATTCACCACATGCAATAGCTTCAAAAGCCACTTCATGGATGGACAACAACAGCAATCCAGGGAACCAACAGAGATGGTTAAGACCGTAGTGCTCGATTTGATGGGACCTTATTCTCGCACCCCATACGGGCATGAGATTCCTTTTGGTGGTAAAGTATTGGTTTTAACAATAGGCCGAGGCCTACTCAGTTTCCAGTGCGCGAATTAAAACAATTGCAAAAGTGCTTGAAACTAATTTTTACCCATGTTGGTGTTATCCGAGACTGTTGTTCAATGACAATGGTATGCTATTGCATGGCCTGTGTTTTTGACGTTAATTTTGCACACAATGGGGTGTGCAACATATCATGATGTTGTATACCACTCATGCACAAACCCTACAGAGTTCTGCAACCTGGAACTGAAAACACAGCTGTGCTTGCGTATGGGGGGAAATCATATATCCTGGTTTGAACATCTGTCTGCCACACTGTATTCACAAGAACGAACTTGACCACTGGCAAGACACATGTTCAGCTGCTTTAAGGCAGAGACCTTCCTCTCCTGTGATATTTCGCTAGTGGAGCGATGGAGTGCTCCATGAGCCACAAAGCAGGCAGCGAAGGGAAAGAGAGGAGACGAAAGTGCATCATTCACAAGGCAACAGAAAATCAGCACCGCTCTACAGAGCAATGGTTGTTCGCCTCCACTCGCCCGCCTCCACAAATACACCCAGATCAGCTGGTCTATGTTCGCGTGAACCCACAGTCAGCAGAAAAATAGGGCCTTAGTGTCGGCTTTGCCACAAAGTGGAGTGGCCTTCACCAGGTCATCTAGGCACAAGGGACACTTGAACACCACTTAACATCGCGACGCACTATTCTTCGCCGATGCCTGGAGTGTAACTGCCAGCAGCAGATGACAACATGAGTGGTCAGGCAACAGAGCTGCCCACCGATGCTGATGCTGCCACATCAAACATCCATGATGACAGTACACAACATGTCTCCCAAGCTGAGAAATCCAGCATCACGATACCTACAGGGGCTCCAACTATTGGTGCTGGTACAGAAGTTAGCCCAATGCTAAACACAGCAGCACCTGCATCTGCCGCACTGGACAACTGTTCTACAGTGTCCGACCTCCAGGACATCTTGAATGATGCATCACTTGGGCCAAATTACAATGGCCTTCACCACCAGGTAATGCTCCCACCTGATGGCATCACGATGCCCTCCATACACCCCATGTCTTTCATTCTGTGCACAGCCTCATCGGCCCTCGAATCAGGCACATAAACAGGACTTGATGAGGACGCCGAGCCACCTGCCTCGCGCCACAGACATGTCTACCCCCAAATAGCACCAACAGTATTAGCAGCAACGAAAAATCGGGGTCCGAGGATGACTCCTCGCCGCTTTGACACACTAAGAGGATTCACAGCACATGGTGTGACTCATGCACGGCTTGTGGGTGCCACCCAGCATCCAAGGCAACTGCCGCATTATAGACGTCATCCCAGGGTCACTGCCCCCACCCTGTACCACAGCCTCAGTAGGGTAGATACAACCTCTGGCCACATAGAAAAATCTACAGTAAGCTATATATAACGTGAACACTCACCAGGCCATTTTGTTGGTATGACATCACAGACTCCAATGAATTTATGAAGGAAAAAAGCACATTTTAGAAGCCAATAATCCTTCTTTATGACTTATGAAACTGATTAAAGTTGCAGGGAGTTGGAAGCTCTTAATACACCCTTTAATAAACGTCGAATTATTGCAGTAAAAATGAAAGTTTTGTATATATGATGACTAAAACAATAGGTTGTTTGGTGTGAAATTCAAATGCATTGTATTATGACAAAAAATTAAATAACATCTACACAAACAGACACGTATCCAAACCAATTTTGGTCCTGCCATACCGGTTGATATTGATAAATTCTTTACCTTCTGGCAGTTTAGCAAGAGTTACATTTTTTATCACTATAAAACTCTATGTATGGAACCAAAATACCATTTTCATAAACGTAATAATATTAGTTCATAATCTAAAAATGAATAAATAGTAACTAGAAGTGCAAACCTGTAGTATATAAAGAAGTAGTCAAAATGCAAAGAAACAATTTCTTGATTTATTAGTTTTAAGGTTGGGTATGATATAAGTGTATGCGAAAATTATGATAGGCATATTATATAAGGATTTTTAAGAGTTTAAAGTTAAAGTAGGAATTACATTTAACCAAAAATATTAATTGGCTTATTACATAAGGTAATTCCCCATAAAATGTTTCAGAACAATAAATAATTTTTTTGGTACATTTTTATGAAACATAAAAAAGTAATTTTAATATATAATATATTGNGTTTCAGAACAATAAATAATTTTTTTGGTACATTTTTATGAAACATAAAAAAGTAATTTTAATATATAATATATTATATAGTATCATATATATATATAATTATAATATAATAATAACAAAAAAATTATAAAATGTTATATTACAGTAGTTTGTTTATGATCTTACCAATATGGCTCATAGACATCCAAAGAATATCTGATGGATGTCACTCTCGGACATTCAGGTTATCCAAGGACATACACAAATAGCAAGGTTACATTCAAAAACTACCAAAAGATATCCAAATGCCCATCCAATATCCAAAATGTGATATAGATATTTNGTTTCAGAACAATAAATAATTTTTTTGGTACATTTTTATGAAACATAAAAAAGTAATTTTAATATATAATATATTGTAATATATTATATAGTATCATATATATAATTATAATATAATAATAACAAAAAAATTATAAAATGTTATATTACAGTAGTTTGTTTATGATCTTACCAATATGGCTCATAGACATCCAAAGAATATCTGATGGATGTCACTCTCGGACATTCAGGTTATCCAAGGACATACACAATTAGCAAGGTTACATTCAAAAACTACCAAAAGATATCCAAATGCCCATCCAATATCCAAAATGTGATATAGATATTTNTAGCAAGGTTACATTCAAAAACTACCAAAAGATATCCAAATGCCCATCCAATATCCAAAATGTGATATAGATATTTTGGATTTCCTATACATATTATTACACTGAAGAGCCAAAAAAACTGGAATAGGCGTGTGTATGCAAACAACAGAGGTATGGAACCAATCAGAGTAATTCGATGCGGTCGGCAGCGCCTGTATAAGACAACAAGCACCTGGCGATGTTGCTAGATCGGTTACTGCTGCTACAATGGCAGTTTATCAAGATTTAAGTGAGTTTGAACGTGGCGTTACAGTCGGCGCACGAGAGATGAGAGGTAGCATCTCTGAGGTAGCGATAACATTTGGATTTTGGTGTACAACTATTTAACGAGTGTACCATGAATATCGGGAATCCAGAACAACATCAAATCGTCGACATCGCTGCGGCCAGAAAAAGATCGTGAAAGAACGGGACAAACGACGACTGACGAGAATCATTAAATGTGACAGACGTGCAAACCTTTCTCAAATTGGCGCATATTTCAATGCTGGGGCATCAAATAGTGCCAGCATGCGAAATATCCAAAGGACCATCATTGATATGGGCTTTCGGAGCTGAAGGCCCACTCGTGTAGCGTTGTTGACTGCACGAAACAAAGCTTTACGTCTCGCCTGGGCCCGCCAACACCGCCATTCCTGACAACTACTGACCTTTGTGCAACGGACCACTGAAGAGTCTCGTTTCCAATTGTATCAGGTGGATGGATGTGTACGGGTATGAAGACATCCTCATGAATCCATGGACCCTACATGACAACAGGGGACTGTTCAAGCTGGAGGAGGCTCAGTGATGGTATGATGTGTGTGCAATTGGCGTGAAATGGGACCCCTGATACGTCTAGATACGACTCTGACAGGTGACAGATATGTACGCATCCTGTCCGATCACCTGCACCCATTCATGCCCATTGTGCATTCCGAGAGATGTGGACAATTCCAGCAGGACAATGCGACATCCCACACATCAAGAGTTGCTACCGAGTGGCTCCAGGAACACTCTTCTTACTTTAGACACTTCCATTGTCCACCTAAATCACCAGACATTGAGCATAACTGGGATGTCTTGCAACGTGCTGTTCAGAAGAGATCTCCACCGCCTCGAACTCCTATGGATTTGTGGTGCCTCCTGCATACCTTCAGCCATTAGTCGAGTCCATGCCACATCGTCTTGCAGCACTTCTGCATGGTCGCGGGGCCCCTACACGATATTATGCAGGTGTACCTGTTTTTTTTGGCTCTTCAGTGTATATGTCATCACGTATATTAAGAAATGTCCATTGGGGTTTTTGTAATAGTTAATGGTAATCCAGTAAGTGGTACAAACTGGTATATACTACTGTATATCCAAAGGATATATATTAGATATTCACTGCAGGACTTAGATGACTTTTAGATATTGTGGATATCATTGGGATATTCTCTGAATACCCTGAGCTATTTGGGTATCGGTCAGTGTGTTGTGCATTTAAGTATTACAAAATGAATTAGAAAATAAATATTTAACTCTTATGGGAATTTTCAAAAATAACAATTATATGGCAAGTAAGGGTATTGCCCATGAATGGCAATAAGATATTTGTAACTGCACATGGTCAAGCTTATAGTTAGGTATGTGCTTTGGAACAATGGNGCCCATGAATGGCAATAAGATATTTGTAACTGCACATGGTCAAGCTTATAGTTAGGTATGTGCTTTGGAACAATGGGTTATTAACATTGTTATAATTATAACTAAACTAAAAATTCCAATTACTTATAATATTTTTTAATGGAAATTGTTTTAATGATGTGTAAGGGCATTTGAACATAAACATAAGCAGTGAGAATGAAACTGTGTATAGGAAATTATGTCCTATTTACGAAAATTTACTTTGGTATAAATATGAAATTATACTAGCTATCTAATAATTATGTTTGGTATGTATTTATTTTCTCCGATAACTGTTCTTTGGAGTTCACGATGTTTACTTGTGGGAGAGAATAATAAAAATGTAAACAAATGTGAAAAAGTTGGAGATTAAACTTACAACATAAACTAAAAATCACACAAATACACAAAATGAGATTTGCAATATCAATACACAACTGTTTAATATTTTGTTTATATTAATACAAAGGAAAATGTATTGCCTTAATTAAGAAAAACAATAAATTGGGATTCTTACTTATGGTCCGATGGAAACAATTGCTTGCAACAATGTCTGTGTAAACACTTTTTTTTAAATAAAAAAGCATTTGGCCACCTCCTTGCTTTGTTTGTGAAATCATACCTCCAACCACGCCAAAGATGCCTTCTGATTGGCTACTTTAGTCTCATAAGCCTTAGAATGGGGTTGAAAGTACTCGGTATATATAGGTTGCTCTAGGAAACTCCAGCCACCAGCGCACTACTGTCCCTGATGACATCGAGGGTTCGTCCGGTGTCGACAGATGAACGGCCTCCAGACAGGGAGATGGGTATTTGATGCGTCNCAGATGAACGGCCTCCAGACAGGGAGATGGGTATTTGATGCGTCCCACATGACATCTTCCTGAGGCAGTTCGTTCCATCCCCTGCCACCTCAACATCAGGTCTGTGCAGTGTTTACTATTCATCCGCACGAGTGCAGTGTATTAATTAAAGTGAAGTGAAATGTGCCTTGCGACGTAACTAAGGCTTTATAAGGCAATTCACGTATTGATAAATTATATCGAGTTTCCAGAAGTCAAAGATGATGTAACACAGTAACATCAAAGACACATGTAACAACATGTGTTTACTGTGTAACATGTCAGACACATGACATAGCAGAACATGTTATTCATAACATTTCAGTATAATAAAGTTGTTTGTGTTTTTCCATGGTTATATTTTGTCAAACTTTAAGGGGTAACATTTGTACATTCAACATGTGTACAACAGTAAGGTGTAAACACAACGTGCTACAGTATATTTACATTTTNGGGGTAACATTTGTACATTCAACATGTGTACAACAGTAAGGTGTAAACACAACGTGCTACAGTATATTTACATTTGTTGTATTTTTTATTTTGTTTTATTCATGAAAGTTTTAATTCACCCTGCAATTTAATGTGTCAACATATCATCATCACTATAATTCATTATAACATACTTGTAATTATTTTGCAACAATTTTTCCAAATCTGTTATACTTAGCTGGCAAATGTAGTGCAAAGCTGCCGGCATGAGCGCCACGACACTACTTGCATTGNGGGCAAATGTAGTGCAAAGCTGCCGGCATGAGCGCCACGACACTACTTGCATTGTAGTGACCAGGTGGGATGGATGTCGCATGTGGCCTTTCCAGGTCATCATAAACATACATCAATCACTTATAGTATCAGTAGCCAACTTTTTTTTTTTACTGGAAACTTAATGTAATTTATTTAGCTCGGAGAGTGTGCCACCACACAACTCAGGAGCTTGCTNTTTTTTTTTTTACTGGAAACTTAATGTAATTTATTTAGCTCGGAGAGTGTGCCACCACACAACTCAGGAGCTTGCTCACTCCTGAGACTTAATTGTTCAAAATAATTAATATTTAGGCCTCGTGCCATTTTTCGTAGTGTAATATTTCCCAAGCTCTAGTAAAAAGTCGCAAATGTAAGTGTCTATTTGGAGGGTCAAATAAATAAAGTGTATATGTGAACAGTCGCTAATGTCATTATTTCTGCAGCTTCTTCACAACTGCATTACTTTTTCATAAGTTTTACATGTGATGTGACTGGTATTATAGGGCCTATACTGAGGAGACTGTTCGGTTGTTAAGAATGTTTATATGGGCACCAGTCGCTCAGCGAATACTCGGAGCGACACGGGAATCTCTTTGGGGATGTTCGGCTATGGCTTCATCACCCCTTTAGAGCATGTTTCACTCGCAGTTGTTATTGGAATTTTAGGTCACGCCAAACGCCCTGCCATTGTTATACGGTATGATTATTATTCCACAAGTAGTATAATTAAATTTCCTGGAGAAGACTGGGTTCTGAAATGGCAGGGAAGTGACCAGGTTGTTAAATGATGGAGTCGCACATGATATCTCCATAAGCACAAGATTTAATTATGTTAAGTTTACTATACAGTTGGCCTGATACTCCAAATTCTTATTAAGCAGACTGGACACACGAAGCTCCACCGGTGAGCTAACATGTAAATCCTAAGTTGGCAAAATTCTAAATCAACCTCTCAGAACAGAGTCGCGAGAATGATGGGCAAAAGTCGGGATCGGTAAGAAAAATGTTACAATAAAAATTACACGATTGCAGCTAAATCAGTTCACACAAAAGTTGAAGGGCTATGAGTTGCAAACTCGCCTGCCTCATNAAAAATTACACGATTGCAGCTAAATCAGTTCACACAAAAGTTGAAGGGCTATGAGTTGCAAACTCGCCTGCCTCATATGATGATCTGCTCGATGACAACTAAAAATAATGGTGGTGCTAGATCGGGCCTAGCCATATCCGATCGGGTGGATGGAGAATTAGGAGTATATCTATTGCAGCCATGAAAACTTATGACTAAATAACAATTTACTTGTTACATGAAATACATATCTCTGTATCTTTTTATAGGAGCTTATGCATCTGAAGGATGAACTCTAGAAAAAAAAGGCAATTTAATGCTTGATCTGAAGTGAGCTTGAAGTCTTCCAGAATTTAAGTTTATTTACTTGATGTANAAAAATTACACGATTGCAGCTAAATCAGTTCACACAAAAGTTGAAGGGCTATGAGTTGCAAACTCGCCTGCCTCACATGATGATCTGCTCGATGACAACTAAAAATAATGGTGGTGCTCGATCGGGCCTAGCCATATCCGATCGGGTGGCGTGAGAATTAGGAGTATATCTATTGCAGCCATGAAAACTTATGACTAAATAACAATTTACTTGTTACATGAAATACATATCTCTGTATCTTTTTATAGGAGCTTATGCATCTGAAGGATGAACTCTAGAAAAAAAAAAGGCAATTTAATGCTTGATCTGAAGTGAGCTTGAAGTCTTCCAGAATTTAAGTTTATTTACTTGATGTANAAAAAAAAGGCAATTTAATGCTTGATCTGAAGTGAGCTTGAAGTCTTCCAGAATTTAAGTTTATTTACTTGATGTATGTACTGTATATTGCAGAGTATTAATTGATTTTAGTGTATTTGATAAATTACTGTCTGGAGTACAATCTTGCCCGAATGGGCGGCCTGGTGACGTCGGAGGGCGGCCTGAGATCGACTGCCTATAATATCGAGAATCTAATTTTTATTTAAAAAGTTTTGCAAGGATATTAAGTATGATTGCGGTAACACATCACACTGTAAGATAATTTTAGTACTTACTTATGTTGTTAAATATGATGTAATTCTAAAGTGGAATGTAATGGTTGCACTAGTTCATCACATGTTTTCTCCATTAGTAAAATGTATCCCACAAAACAACAAATTTCGGCCCTTGTTTTTACGTGTAGAATTTTATCCTGTAATGAACTTTGTAGTGGGTGTCACCATTTAGGCCACGCCCTTGTGAAAATTGCCAATCTTGCTGATATGGACAATTTTGATCCCGTTTCTGGTATTCTTTGCTTTTTACACAGGTCACAGTGAATCGCAATGTGCCAATTGCGTGAATGATTTATTTACTTGCATAAATGCATGCGAGTTCACAGACCGGTACACTTGGTGCGCGAACACGCACATTATTGTTGACACAGTACCTGTTTTGATGTTTGTGCTGGAGTGGTTCGGTGATGTGGAAAACGAGCTAATCAGATACTGTCGAAGGAAGGGGCCATGCCACATGTTGCATTACAACCTCTAGGCCCTGAGATGGCCTTAAACAATCTATACATGGGAGTGAGCACATGTTGAAAGGGGTTATAACACCTCTCGATAGACTAGACCAAATGGAGTATGGCAGAACATTCGATGCTGAGTCATCAGAGGGAGCCACATATAAGGGTCAGCGACCATATGCTCCCCCCCCCAAAGTCCTGCTCTTCGTGCTGGCATCTTGGGGGTAGTAATTCACCATCTGGTAGGCCTCTGTTCCCGACAGTTAATAATTCTCGTAGCATTCAATCCCTCTGGTCCTCCACTGCATCATGATTCAATTTCTCGACTCGACATAATCTAAATGAAAGTTGTAAATGCTGTTTGCCACCAACAACAACTGACTCAAGGCTTTGTTTTGCTACTGCATCTTGACTTGTACTTAAGATATAAATACCGCCTTCCATTACTAAACTGGAAGCACTGAGTTTACTGATGCTGCAGAGAGGTTGTGCAATGTCAGTGAAATACGATTTTGATGGGCGTTTCAAGTTGTCGTAGGTTCTTAGAGATAATGGCCTCTCTGTAGTCTAACATTTATGAATAACTGCTTTTTTTGTGCATAAGAATTCCTTAATCTCAAGAGAGAAACAAATTAATTCTAAAATTAATAATTTAATTACTTTTATTTAATTTCTATTGAAACCAGTGTTGAGCATTTCGAAATGCTTTAATTACTGACGAACAACATATTTATGGTTTATTGCTGGTGGTAATTATGCAGTTTAGGAGCTTTTCTGAATGAAATGTCCTAGACCAACAAACGTAGCATTAATGTGTTCTACATAGCTTACCTCATTCATATTTAGGAGGAGGTCATGTTAAGATAAGTAGAACATATAAAATATTTTTAAAAAATTGCGAAATTTATGAGCAGTTTGGCCGGTCTGTTTACGTCGATCACCATTATTAATGGCCGCGCATTGCTGNAAAAATTGCGAAATTTATGAGCAGTTTGGCCGGTCTGTTTACGTCGATCACCATTATTAATGGCCGCGCATTGCTGATCCGACGCTACCTCGTCGCCACAGACGTCAATAAGGGCATTTTAACTGTCAATTTTTAAGAAGGTCAGTAATGACTACTGACCTGACTACTGACAAGAATCATGCCGCCAAAGGCATGATTCTTGTTGTCCTAATCCGGCAGATTTAAAACGGAGAAAGCAAGAACGAGTGTTTCTATACATTATATTCGCCTATGAAAGAGTTTTAGTGCGTAATATGCGGCTATGAACGAGTACATCAGTGCGTAATATTTGCTAATGTGGAGTTTTAGTGGAACATGATGTTTCGCTGAGTAAGGTAAGGTTGAATTGGCCCTATATAGCAGAATCTTGCCTACCTAGGTGATTTAATTGATACTCTTAGGGTGTGTTTTACTGTTCCTTTAAATCCCTAAAATCCTAAATTCGTAGTTTAATGTAAAACCCTACAATCCTAGGTTAGTGTTAAGCCCTACAATTGTAGGTTAGTATAAAACCCTACAATCCTAGGTTAGCTTAAAACTTAAAATCCTAGGTTAGTTTAAAACCNTACAATTGTAGGTTAGTATAAAACCCTACAATCCTAGGTTAGCTTAAAACTTAAAATCCTAGGTTAGTTTAAAACCTTAAAATCCCAGTTTAGTTAAAAATCCTACAAAGCCTAGGTTAGTTTAAAATCTTAGGTTATTGTATAATCCTACAATCCTAGGTTAGATTAAAACCCAACAATCCTAGGTTAGTTTAAATTTGTAAAATAGTGATTCACTCATCGTGGGGTTAGTTTCTATTAGGTTAGGTGGGCACATTTTACGACATTAGTCATACGTTAATGATCTTAGTATATTCGTGTTCTGTGTAATTAGTATAGTGAAAATATACCACTTTTCGTTTTTTTTTGTTTTTTTTACCGAAAAGGCCCTAAATTGCATAATAACCTTGATGGCTGTTCCCTTACTGTTGTCGAACACTGATGTACCAGTGCTTATCAGCCGTAACGCACACGATCTTTATACCTCTCGAAAATTTCAACTATAAACCAATAGCCTTGAAAACACTGATTGATATTCTAAGCACACAAATTAATTTTTCCGGCAAGTCAACAGCAATTTTATCTGTAGCGGCTCTTAATTTTAAGTAAGAAATTTAATATTATTATAGAATTATTTAAAAGAATGTGTTGTGTAAAAATTTAAGTATAATTTCTGTAATAGGAAATAAAAATTATTATTTGGAGCATGAAAGAAATTATGTGAAAACAGAAATAATTGATGAAATAAAATTTTATCGTAAATAGATACTGAAAATTATGTTTTTCACTATTTGTATAGAAAATCCCTAAATTTTTAAGGAAAAACCACATTTTTATAACGTGTTCCTCACGCTAAGCCGCAACGAGCGCTATGATTTTTTGTAGACTTATAATATCACAATCTCTTGTTTTATTGTATTACATTAACCTTGGCGGAAGCTGTAAATTTTGTGCTCTTCCTGTGATTCGTTTTTTGTTTGAGGGTGGCACGTTGTAAACTTATTGTTAGTTAATACGTATTATTGATATTTGAAGCGTCAAGCAATAATGGTATATCTTTTTATCCATTTACATTTTTAGTGTATAGTCACCTGTAAAATTCTTCTTATTGTAAAATTCTTCTTATTGTGTATGTTATGTGAGTTGACTCGTTTTTTTTACGAGATTTGTTTCTTTAAATTTTCTCTTAATTACCAATAGTACATTTGTTATTCGTTTTACTTTGCAGTCCCTGGTTATTCCAGAAAAGTTTCAACATATCCTTCGTGTTATGAACACGAATATTGACGGCAAACGGAAGGTTATGTTTGCTATGACTGCAATTAAAGGTGTTGGCAGAAGGTATGCCAACATTGTACTGAAGAAAGCAGATATCGACCTGGATAAAAGAGCAGGCGAATGTACCGAAGAAGAGGTATGTATGTGACCACTAGTACTGCTTTGGGATGGTGTGTTCTTAACAAGGAAAAGTTGAAGATGAGTATTAAAATTTAACGCTAGGAAATAATTTTCCGTTTTTTTTTCCGATAGTGTAAAGGCCTTTGCACCACTGAAAACTTAGCATTTGGCTTTACTGTTGTTTTCCATTAAGGATGGAGTGCATGATATATTGTTGGAACTGTGACAGTGAGACAGCAGTCACTATGATATTTAGCAGTGATTTATTTTAAATGTAAATTTGTATATAGACCCTGCTACAATGAGTCGATTGTCTGCATGCAGTGCTGGGGCTTTTCTGGAGTTTGATTGGCTCATGTGACAGTGACATCACTTCTAGTGTGCAGTGCCGTGCTGTGCTTTTGAACAGAGGTCGGCAGCATATCAGCACACTGATGTGATTGGCCATGGGATGTACATCACAAGTTGCTAGAGAATTATATGTAGATTGGTAAAGTGCGTGCACACGTTAAGCATGTGAAAACCGTAACAATTAAGATTTTTAACAAGTGATATTGAGTATCATATATAGTACACTGCTGTTGTGTTAAATATTTTTTTCTTTTTGGTGTGAGCCAATTTTGATGAAGTGTTGCTACAAATTGGTATAAATATGTAAGCAGTTATAAACATTACAAATCTCAGGTAAACATAACTTAACTTCCATGAAACCAAAAGCAAATAAACAAGTTACAGTTTCTCGAATTCTAAACTATGTAAAAGCATTGCAGTATTGCGGTGTTTAAGGAAGTCAATAATTAAAATGAAATAAATATTTGCCAAAATGAATGTAAGCATTAAATATCTTGGCAGTTCTGCACCCAATTTTGGGCAAAAAATATTTATCCTTACTAGCTGATCATCAGTATTTCATTGTAGCACATAGCAACTGAGGGTTTGGGACTTAAGTTGGCACAGCACTGTTGATGATTGGTTCGGTAATTATCCAGTTTAGGGGCTTTTCTGTAAAAAAAAAACCGGTAAATGGTATATTTCCACTTTACTAATGACGAACACGAATACACGAGGGGCAATAATGTATGACTAATTTTGTAATATGTGCCCACCTAACCTAACGGAACCTAACCCCATGATAGGTGAATAACATTTTTAGGTAATTATTAAGTTTAGGGGTTTTTCTGAAAAACACAAAAATTCAAAATTATGGTATATTTCTACTCTACTAATCACGTGGAACACGAATATTCTAGGGGCGTAGCTTTAAAATAAGTACAACATATTTAAAAAAATTGAACAAAATTGCGAAATGAGCAGTATAGCCAGTTTGTTTACGTTTCTGAACGAAACGTCCTAGACCAACAAAAGTTGCATTAATGGGTTCTGCACATCTTACCTTGTTCATATTCAAGAGGGCGTAATGTTAAAATAAGTAGAACATATTTTAAAAACTTGCGAAATATGTTTGTTTACGTCTATTAATGTCAGAGGAATTATACCAGCCCCCTACCTAGGTGAGTGAATTTACATTCTTTTGGTGGTTTTACGGTTCCTTTAAATCCCTACAATCCTACATACGTAGTTTAGTGTAAAACCCAAACATCCTAGGTTAGTGTAAAATCCTACTATCCTAGGTTAGTGTAAAACCCAACAATCCTAGGTTAGTTAAAAAAATATAAAAATAGTGATTCACCCATCGTGGGGTTAGGTTCTGTTAGGTTAGGTGGGCACATATTACGAAATTAGTCGGACGTTAATGCCCCTAGTATATTCGTGTTCTGCATCATTAGTAGAGTAGAAATATATCATAATTTAGAAATTTTTTTGTGTTTTTCAGAAAAGCCCCTAAACTTAATAATTACCTTTAAAGGAATCTTAAAACACACCGGAAGAATATCAGTTAACTCACCTAGGTAGGCGGCGAGTACAATTCCTCTGCCCTCGGCCAATTCAACCTTACCTCACTCAATGAAACTCCATGATCTACTAAAACGCCACGTAGGCGCTCGTTAATAGCCAAATATTACGCACCGAAACACTCGTTCATGGGCGAATATAACACACAGAAGCACTCGTTTTTGCTTTCTCTGTTTTTAAATCTGTCGGATTGGTACGTCACAACTCCCCTGGCAAAGACACAAAGGCTACTGAACTGCCTCAAAAATATCCGTTAAAATCACATGATGCGTCACGGTGATGTAACAATACCCACAAGCCAATAAGGTAACTGCAGGAATCATGGCGTCCGCCTTAAACATACCGGCGGACTGCTCGATCATACGGTCACTCCGGTGGGAGGAGCGTAGGTTGGACACTTGAGGCGGTGTGGCAGTACTATGCTGTAGTAACCGAGCCCAACCTACTTACAGATTTCTTGAAAGGATGGGTGATGCATCTCTTATAGCCTCTCAACATCCATGGCAACCCAAGGCTTCTCGTGCCACCCCCGTTTAAACGAATTGGGCTCTGCCGCCCGGTCCCTACAGGAATCAGCTTCCTGGCGGCTGTATAGGGGTATCTGCCGTGATGGCTTTGGCCGATAGTTAGTACCAAGTCCCGACCACTTGGCGGAGTGTTGGACCTCTTGGCACTGGGGCCCAAAACAGGAATTTCCCTGTGAAGAAATTCTAGGATGGTAAAGGACGCATGTCTGATGTCAACGGGGCTAGCCTTATGGGCAGCGTGGCGAGCACTGCTTTCAGTGCCTTCGTTCGTGCACTCTCCCTCCCTCGCCTGTTCGCTTCCGTTCACTCGTTCTTCGCGCGTATCTTCTCCCTCCCTCGCCTGTCGTCTTTCTCTTGTTGCATCTGGCGCCTGTGTATTTTCCGGCCGATAAGTGGCTGTGGTTTCCAGCTCGTTTATCGGCANACAATTGTAGGTTAGTATAAAACCCTACAATCCTAGGTTAGCTTAAAACTTAAAATCCTAGGTTAGTTTAAAACCCTAAAATCCCAGGTTAGTTAAAAATCCTACAAAGCCTAGGTTAGTTTAAAATCTTAGGTTATTGTATAATCCTACAATCCTAGGTTAGATTAAAACCCAACAATCCTAGGTTAGTTTAAATTTGTAAAATAGTGATTCACTCATCGTGGGGTTAGGTTCTATTAGGTTAGTTGGGCACATTTTACGACATTAGTCATACGTTAATGATCTGAGTATATTCGTGTTCTGTGTAATTAGTATAGTGAAAATATACCACTTTTCGGTTTTTTTTTTGTTTTTTTACCGAAAAGGCCCTAAATTGCATAATAACCTTGATGGCTGTTCCCTTACTGTTGTCGAACACTGATGTACCAGTGCTTATCAGCCGTAACGCACACGATCTTTATACCTCTCGAAAATTTCAACTATAAACCAATAGCCTTGAAAACACTGATTGATATTCTAAGCACACAAATTAATTTTTCCGGCAAGTCAACAGCAATTTTATCTGTAGCGGCTCTTAATTTTAAGTAAGAAATTTAATATTATTATAGAATTATTTAAAAGAATGTGTTGTGTAAAAATTTAAGTATAATTTCTGTAATAGGAAATAAAAATTATTATTTGGAGCATGAAAGAAATTATGTGAAAACAGAAATAATTGATGAAATAAAATTTTATCGTAAATAGATACTGAAAATTATGTTTTTCACTATTTGTATAGAAAATCCCTAAATTTTTAAGGAAAAACCACATTTTTATAACGTGTTCCTCACGCTAAGCCGCAACGAGCGCTATGATTTTTTGTAGACTTATAATATCAGAATCTCTTGTTTTATTGTATTACATTAACCTTGGCGGAAGCTGTAAATTTTGTGCTCTTCCTGTGATTCGTTTTGTGTTTGAGGGTGGCACGTTGTAAACTTATTGTTAGTTAATACGTATTATTGATATTTGAAGCGTCAAGCAATAATGGTATATCTTTTTATCCATTTACATTTTTAGTGTATAGTCACCTGTAAAATTCTTCTTATTGTAAAATTCTTCTTATTGTGTATGTTATGTGAGTTGACTCGCGTTTTTTTTACGAGATTTGTTTCTTTAAATTTTCTCTTAATTACCAATAGTACATTTGTTATTCGTTTTACTTTGCAGTCCCTGGTTATTCCAGAAAAGTTTCAACATATCCTTCGTGTTATGAACACGAATATTGACGGCAAACGGAAGGTTATGTTTGCTATGACTGCAATTAAAGGTGTTGGCAGAAGGTATGCCAACATTGTACTGAAGAAAGCAGATATCGACCTGGATAAAAGAGCAGGCGAATGTACCGAAGAAGAGGTATGTATGTGACCACTAGTACTGCTTTGGGATGGTGTGTTCTTAACAAGGAAAAGTTGAAGATGAGTATTAAAATTTAACGCTAGGAAATAATTTTCCGTTTGTTTTTCCGATAGTGTAAAGGCCTTTGCACCACTGAAAACTTAGCATTTGGCTTTACCGTTGCTTTCCATTAAGGATGGAGTGCATGATAAATTGTTGGAACTGTGACAGTGAGACAGCAGTCACTATGATATTTAGCAGTGATTTATTTTAAATGTAAATTTGTATATAGACCCTGCTACAATGAGTCGATTGTCTGCATGCAGTGCTGGGGCTTTTCTGGAGTTTGATCGGCTCATGTGACAGTGACATCACTTCTAGTGTGCAGTGCCGTGCTGTGCTTTTGAACAGAGGTCGGCAGCATATCAGCACACTGATGTGATTGGCCATGGGATGTACATCACAAGTTGCTAGAGAATTATATGTAGATTGGTAAAGTGCGTGCACACCTTAAGCATGTGAAAACCGTAACAATTAAGATTTTTAACAAGTGATATTGAGTATCAAATATAGTACACTGCTGTTGTGTTAAATATTTTTTTCTTTTTGGTGTGAGCCAATTTTGATGAAGTGTTGCTACAAATTGGTATAAATATGTAAGCAGTTATAAACATTACAAATCTCAGGTAAACATAACTTAACTTCCATGAAACCAAAAGCAAATTAACAAGTTACAGTTTCTCGAATTCTAAACTATGTAAAAGCATTGCAGTATTGCGGTGTTTAAGGAAGTCAATAATTAAAATGAAATAAATATTTGCCAAAATGAATGTAAGCATTAAATATCTTGGCAGTTCTGCACCCAATTTTGGGCAAAAAATATTTATCCTTACTAGCTGATCATCAGTATTTCATTGTAGCACATAGCAACTGAGGGTTTGGGACTTAAGTTGGCACAGCACTGTTGATGATTGGTTCGGTAATTATCCAGTTTAGGGGCTTTTCTGTAAAAAAAAAACCGGTAAATGGTATATTTCCACTTTACTAATGACGAACACGAATACACGAGGGGCAATAATGTATGACTAATTTTGTAATATGTGCCCACCTAACCTAATGGAACCTAACCCCATGATAGGTGAATAACATTTTTAGGTAATTATTAAGTTTAGGGGCTTTTCTGAAAAACACAAAAATTCAAAATTATGGTATATTTCTACTCTACTAATCACGTGGAACACGAATATTCTA
>NQII01002314.1:0-58660 GCA_002778355.1 Clitarchus hookeri
TAATGTCTGAAGGTATGCAGGAGGCAATTCACACCATGAATCCTGCAGGGCAGTCCACAAATTCAATCTGCGCCAGTTTGAGAAAGGGTTGCACGTCTGTCACGTTTAATGATTCTCGTCAGTCGTCGTTTGTCCCGTTNTTTCCGGCCGCAGCGATGTCGAAGATGTGATGTTTTACCGGATTCCCGATATTCACAGTACACTTGTGAAATGGTTGTACGCAAACATCCAAATGTTATCGCTACCTCGGAGATGCTATGTCCCATCTCTCGTGCGCCGACTAGAACACCACGTTCAAACTCACTTAAATCTTGATAACCTACCATTGTAGCAGCAGTAACCGATCTAGGAACTTTGCCAGACTCTTGTTGTCTTATATAGGCGCTGCCGACCGCATCACGTTACTCTGATTGGTTCCATACCTCTGTTATTTGCATACGCACGCCTGTACCAGTTTTTTTTGGCTCTCCAGTGTATGTGAGTTAAAAAAGGGTAACATNGGCTTTTCAGTGTACAAATGTTAGCTTGGTTTGAGATGATGAAACCACAGAAAATTGTCACACAAAATGGCGTCGCTGTACATGAAGCGCTTGTGGCATGGCGGGTGTGTGCAAATTACGTAGTGTTTTTCTCTTGTACTGCAGCAAGATCATTTTCTATGGTCTATGTAAGGATGTTTGTTTACGAGCGGCATAAAGGTTGCGTTGTTTTGGAATGTGTATAAATTACTGCACTTCTAGCATGCATTTTTAACTGCTTCGGTATGCTGTGAGATTTGATTAGAGCTGGATGAAATAAGATTTTGCTATGCCATTTGGGTTAATCGTAGTCAGAAAATCTTAGTGATTTTCTTAAAAGTAGGTGGAAAACTTACTCTCTGTTGAACCGACTCAGAATGTTTGTTTATTTTATGCTTTACGTGCTTTGAAGAATTTTTCCATGTTTTTAAGTGTAATGTAAACATTTATGCGTTTTAGTATGAGAGTGTTGTTTGTTTTGTTTTTATTCTACATTTCACCACCATGTTCAAAGTCATGGTTTGACAAGATGTTATGTTTATAAACACGGACTCCGCTTCATCTGGACCAGTTGCTATCTAAGATGCTGTTGAAATGATAATTTGGTTTTGTGAAGTAAAGTGTATCAAAATGTTAGATAATGTTATGAAACATGAATTAAGGTGTTATAGAGCAGAGGGCAGGTAAAGAAGAGGCCCAATATATTTTCTGGTTTATAATAATATGAGGAGATATAAGCCTAGTCCAACTTTTTTCTTCTTCTACTTCCTGTCTTCCTTCCTTCCTTCCTTCCTTCCTTCCTTCCTTCCTTCCTTCCTTCCTTCCTTCCTTCCTTCCTTCCTTCCTTCCTTCCTCCCTTCCTCCCTCCAATTTGCGGCTCTTTTTTACGATAATTTTTGCCTCTTTCTGGTAAATGATTTTAACTGGAACACACATACTTTTTATAAAAATATTTTTACATGAGTAAAAAAGTCTTATTTTTCCAGTAATTGGTAAATAAACATTTTGTCTGGTGACATGGACATATTTTAGGCAGATTCGCAGCCCGGTTATTATGTTAATGTGGCTGTTAACCAGCATTCATATGCATTTCTTAAGAATTCTTGTATTGGAACATGTCAATATTTACGTTTCATTTATAAAGAGAGTTAATTTTCTTTTGTAAATGGTAAAACACTGTATCAGCTGCCTCCCAGTTAATGACCATGAGGGGTTAAGCATAACACCTGTTCACACATCATCACACCAACACACTATTATTTATTTTTTCCCAGTTTCTCCAATGCAAGTTGTGTGTGTCTCTTCCCCTTCTGCACAAACACAAATAAAAATATAAAAAAATACTGAAAAGCCATTTTATTGTGGTTTATAACTGCTACATAACCTGAAAAACACCGATCCCTAGATAGGCCTGCTGTATCATAGTAGAACATAGTAATGCTCCTGAATTTGGGGACCATATACAAGCTGAAATGGGCGGTTTAAATTATAGTAAAACACCCAAGAAGTAATGAAATTATCAGTGTGCTGAGTGTTCATGAGGAACTGGCTCATACTATGATATATATAATTGCAAAAAATTAAAAATTATTTTATTAAAATAAACCAGTTTTTGGTACATAATTATGTTCCTTGTGTTTAAAAAAAGTACTTTATACAGTAATGGCGAGTTTTTATAACAAACGAGCGACATTTCTGGTGCCTTCAAATATGTTATAGTGATATTTTGCTGTATTTGTTCGTAACGGTATATGGTATTTTACTTATTGGAATAGGAAATTTATCCTCACAAATACAGTAATGGTATGGGCATGATACTTGTCGTTCAGTATGGCGTCATTTTAGTTATTGTCAACATTCCTTGTAAATTTTCAGCTCAGCTGCTTTTTTACAGTTATTCTCTCAACCCTTCATTTTATTACAGTTTATGTTCTACAAAATCTATAGTTTATAATACATATTTATTGTGTGGTGTTGATTTGTGAACATAATTTTAAAAAGGTAGATTGTGTTCATTGAAGTAAATATTTTCGCAGTACTGAATATCTAAAGCAATTTTCAAAAAAAAAACTTCTCATTAAGTGAAAAATAATTCTGTTGTCCTGCTGAAGCTGGCACTTAGTTCATTGTAAAAAAAATGTTACGTGAGTGAAGTTAATTAAAGTGTTGCTTTACCAAGCAGTACTGTAATGTGTAAATTTTTTTTGAATTGTGAAAAGAAAGGAATTACTGCTGTTGGTCTGCCATTTCAACACTTTTCATTCATGCTTTACACGTGAAAGCTGGTCAGATACTGTCTACTACAGAGGTATGTGTGGCAGTTAGTTGTATACATTTTTGTTTAATGAATATCACAAGAACATAAATACACATGCTGATAGCACTGCATTGCAAGGTTCACATACAGTAAGTCAATTCCAAAAAATTGTGGTAAAGAATCTGTTTTGACCCCAGTACCTAGAATCTGGGATTCTATGGAATGGACTAACAACTTGTACTTAAAATTTATGAACCAAGTGGCAATAAAAATATTGTAAATTTTCAACTAGGTGGTTTCTCTAACATACTAGATAATGGGAAAATAAATATAATTAATTTTCAGATGTTAACATTCAGGTTTATTGAATAGGAGCAGTAAGTGTCAGATGCTGTGTAGATACAAGTAAAATGATAGTTTAACGTTGCAAAAATGGTTCTAAAGCAATGTAAAATTAGTTTTACTTCTGTGATTGAATGATTGTGTGCTAGAAAAATCTTGCAGCCCCAAAATGTGATTTTTTTTATCTGTGGTAATGATGTGTTACATTAGTTCAAATAAAATGCTTACTCTTGTTTATGAAGTTGAATTTACATTATTTAAATATTTTTATGAGAGTTCACATGTAAGGATGTATTATTGTTAACTGTACAGAGTATTTATAAAAATAAAAACAACTACTTTATTAACGCATGCACAATAAATCTCTTATGGTAAAGATAAATTCCACAATTTTTAATATCAAAATCTGTGTTGAAGTATTATCATAAAATCTTGGCTCTAATCAAAAGTGCATTTGCAGCAGTAATGTATAAACCTTATTGTTACTTGATGGCATATTGTGTGCAACACAAGCATTTCTCTTCATCCTGCAAGGATGAAGAGAAAGCGAAGGCAGAGGGTCCCTCTGCAGAGGAACTGGCGCGGGTGGAGCGGCTCAAGGCAGAGCTGATGAGCATGCAGTCTAGCCGCGCGTCCAGCAGCATCAGCATGGGTCGCTGTGGCTCAGGTGGTCGGCAGGGCCCCAGCCCGTGCAATTCCCGTGAGCGCCGCCGCTCAGCCGGAGACGAGCAAGGCATTACATCTCAGCTCAACATGTTCGTCAGAACCCGTACTGACTCTGGGAAACCTCTCTCGGACTTGGTGAGTTGTCTTTTTGTCGCACGTTCAAGTGAACCCAGACCAGTGAATAGAGTAATGCAAAACCCTGCCAAAGAGATCTTGTAAAATATTTTTTAGGTTAACACAAGCTTCTAGTTGGGGCTATTTGCTTCAAAAGTATTCTTAGAGTGCATGAATACAATAATTATAATGAAATTCCTACTTGAGCAGTTTTTGCATGCCCTTTTAACTAGGGCTGGGCCGATACCATTTTTTGCCTATTCCACCGATACCGATTCTTGTGAGCTGATACTCGATGCCGATACCTACATTAGAGGTGATTTTTATGTGATACAAAAATATTTGAATGCTTTCGTGATTTATTATTTAAAAATATTGTTTGCCTCTAAGAACACTTAAAAAAAGGTTCTTACAGTCATTACACTACTCTAAAACAACACAGTTTTAATCACTAATCTATAAAAAAAATTTATCACAAGCTAATTAAATCAAAAGAAGTTTTAACAGCTTTATACTACGAAAAGTAAAAATTCTTGTGTACACTGCAAAAAGCATATCATCATTTATTTGCAAGATTTCAAGATGTAAATATTTTTATTTAAGAAGACCGGCTGACGTAGCTTCTCAGGGTTCAAGGAACTCCTTTTGTTGGAAGATATGAAGCCAGTTGAACTAAGTAGTCTCTCTGATGCCACAGACCCAGCTGGTGAGGACAGATATTTCTATGCTACTTTGTGCAACCTAGTATGTGGTGATGTCTTCCAGTATAATAATGGGTTGGAATTTATAGGAATAGGTGGCTCTGCGAGGTACATTTCAACTTCAACCTCTGGACACCTGCAAGTAGATGGTATGCTAGTTTTATTAATAATATTAGAGTAGATTGAAAGCATCCCTTTCAATTTTTTGTAGTCGTGTTCCTCATCGGTAAATACGCCACAGGAAGTATTTGCAGGTGGTGGACATTGGTATTCTCTAATCTCTTCAGTTAAGTGTTGGGTTGCAGAAGCACATGCATGAGGTTCTGCAAAAAAAAGTTTTCTTTAACCGGGGGTCCAATAATGTTGCAATTGCAAACACATTGTTAGTCCCAATGCTTCTGAGACGATAGCGCAATGAATTTATCATGTCCCTCTGAATGCTTTTCAATCCTGAACGCTGCTGTTCAGTCAAGAGTAGTTAATTCAGATTTAAGGCCATTTACTGTTGGGATGACTTCAGCAGCTGTTACATTTTCATTGCTGATATTAAGGGTTGCAATAAAGAAACTCTTAAAGAGTATTCACTGCATGTTCCAAAAGAAACCATTCGCTTGATGTCAACTCAGTGTGGATGCTTATTTCTGGTGTGAGCCGTGTAATTGCACGCCGTTGTTCTATCAGACTTTCCAGCATGAGGTATGTACTGTTCCAACGTGTGGGTTCATCGAATGAGACAATAAACAGGCATGCTGTGATTTTCTGGGAATTTTTTAGTGGTTTGGATAAACTGATCGAGTGTTTGAAATGTGCTACTATTCGTCTGGCTTTTGCCAGTTATCTCAAATATTTTGTTGACTGAAGAAAGTTTCTTTGATGACTAGCTGTAATGTGTGAGCAGTGCACGAAACATGAAGATAATTTTCTTGAGCAACACCATTTATCATAGGTATTCCCGGCATTATCTGCGACAACAGCATGAACATTGCCATTTAACTCCCACAATTCCACGGATTCTTTCAGTATTGTGGCTATGCTATCTGCAGTGTGTTTTGCCAATGAAAATGGCAGAACTTCTAAGCACAAGGATCGATGTTCAAAATTGTTGTGCACAAAATGAGCAGTGAGTGAAATAAAATCATCACAAGCATGTGTGGACCACAAATCAGAAGTCAAACTAACATGCTCCACACCAATAAAACTCTACTCTGCACCCTTTGGTACAGCTAAGGAATTACAGTTCTGGAGAATGTCGTTCTATCTGGTATTTTATATCTTGTTACCAAAAATGAAATAAGGTCATTAAATCCCTCACTTTCAACGATCCTGAAGGGAAGTATGTCACATCATATCATTTTGCCAATGAGCTCTGTGATTTGTATGTGCTTTGAACTGCAGGTTGACAGTGGTGTTTGTTTTACAAACATGTCATTGATTTTGTGAAATTTCGGTTTACTCTGACTGTAAATCGGTATGGTTATGGTCGAGGATGATTGGGAGGGAAGTAAACTACAATCCTCACTGCTCAGGAAAGTTGACTTGCACCACTTGCATTGATTTGCCCACCACTGCTGCCAGGCGCACAAGTCTGAGCATGTTCGAAACAAGTGCGTGGTTCTTTCTCTGAGTTCATAATTTTCATGTCCCTGCTGTGAACTGAATCTAAATGTTTTTTCATGTTTGACGTAGTAAATCCTCGTGTGTTAGTACCACCATGGGAAATTTTTGCATGGCAGAAAGTGCATGTTGCCTTGGTATCTTCATTTGATTGTATAACAAAATACTTCCACGCATCATTTTTCTTCCCTGCCATTGAAACGGTTTAACTATCACAAAAACATAACTCCAAATCAATATCTCGGCCGGCGTACAACACGTAAACATATAACAACACAGTGCTGATAATACAAAAATATTTATGTTAATAGTAGGTGTATGCTCGTGAGTCGAACTGGTAACAGGCTAAGTGTTTCTCACAAAATCTTTGCATTCACAAGTGAGCGCCTAAGTACAATTCGTTACTAACGAAAAATGGTGGACTTTGGGCATGATTAAGCAAAAAGTTATGCCAAAAGCATCATGAGCTCAACACCACATGACAAACTGTCTTTTGATTACTACTTCCAGTTGCCGTCCAGGACGTGCAGAGCTTTGCATTTTCAAAATTGAATCAAAGATTTTTGTTCCTTCGACTTTGGCTTCGACTTAAAAAAATTAATCTTTGAGTGAACTCTGAAGTTTTCAGCCTAAAATGTTTAATCCACCATTAGTATAAAAATAATCATGCATAATTAATTAATTGGGATATGTAGGCTAATTTTTTGATTTTGTGATATCTTCAGCTTTATAAATAACACCCAATATCTGTGTTAATACACGTATTTAACTTCCAAGGCGCAGCGCTTGATTTGTTTTGTTTACATTCCGTGGTATAATTAAACGAACACCACTAACCGCAACAAATACAAAAGTTATAAACCTAACACTAAAAAATTTGCAAAAAAAATAATATGCATATGAGTACAACTTGCCTTAATGTTTACGGTATTTTTTTTTAAATGATATTATTTTGGGAAATTAACAATATATTTGAAATCACATGATGTTTGACACATCAAGACGTTCAGTTTTACCTTGTAGAGCCATTTCTACAAAACAAAACTATAAATTTCTTCCACAGAGTACTGAATGAAATAGTTATCGCCACTAAATTGACATGCCTGCTTGATATAATTTCTGGAAAACGTCTGCATTACATTAACATAACCAAAAGGAAGTCATCTGTGTGCACTTGGCAGAAAACAAATAACACACTCACTGCGCATGCGTGTGGACTCTTTTGCGCTTTTTCTACCTCTTTCTCTGTCTCTCTCGCTCTCACACACACACACACCATAATGTCGTGCTTCGCGGCGTTTATTATTTCAGTACATTTACATACATTCTCTGTGTGTGGATTTTGTATTTAACTTTAACAAGCAGATTCAGAGCATTTCTAGTGAAGGCAGAAAACTTAGTTAAGATGCACAACTGCTATGAAAATGTTGGTAACAGTAGAATCTAACTGCGCCACGCGCCATATTGCAAACGAATGTGAAGGAAACTAGTCGTGGCTACACTTGTTTTTAGTTAAATAAATGCTAACAGTAAACAAATTAACTTTAAATTTTACATTATTAAAAATTTATGTATATTTTTAAAGCCATATTTTTTTGCTTTGACTCGGCACCCAAATAGAGAATGCAAATAGTTGCGTGAAAAAAAAATATAGTTTGCTGCGCTGTTTATAACAAACATATAGTCATTTTGAAAACCAATAAATTGATGGAAACAAATAAATATTTGACTCAATTGTGCTTGAAGAAGAACATGTCAAGTGTTGGAATATTTAACATTGATTACAGCGATGCAAAATTTGTGGTGCGTAGGCCTACATTATTTTAAACATCTCGAGTAGCTGCAAAAGCCGTATTACCATTCTGTGTTTTTAATTTGGCACTAATTATTATCGGGAAAACTTCACAGAATAAGAAACAGAATTGGGAGAAAATTGGTATAGATATCACAGTAAATACCGTGAGTAAGTGGTGTGAAGTAAGTGGATACACGGAGAAATAGAAAATAAGTACCGTAGTATCGGCACTAAGTATCAGCAATATATTTTACCAATGATACCGATACTGCTGATATCGGCCAATACTTGAGTATCGGTATCGGCCCAGTCCTACTTTTAACAGTGTTTGTAAGTGTCTTTTGTAGTTGTACTTGTTTCTCTCTCTTCTCCAAGGTCTTAAAACACCACCCTTATGATTACAGTTATCTAGAGGAAGAAGAAAATGTGACATGGTTTCAGATGAAAGTAATAGGGTCATGAGAAACCACCTGTTACTAATGTTAGCAGATAATTTTTGCACAGAGTTACGTATAAGTTGCTACCAGTGTCTGTTACTGGGGAATGCCCTTAATTTTAAGTAATGTACAATTTATAACTTGTATAATTTTAATGGTTTCAGTGTCGCAACATACCATTTCTCTAATGTGCTATCTCGAGTCACCAAATACATTGTTTGGAACACAGGAGATCCTGGAACAAGTGACAGTGCTGAACCTGGACACTGGGGAAAGAGTGCCTTTGAGCGTTGCCGAAGACAAGCTTCCGCAGTGCATCAATCCCTTGTCGCTGCACATAATGCGCCTCACCTCTGAATATGTCAGCAACACCAGTCTGGACAAGGAGAAGGAGTCTGATGAGGAGAGCGTGTGCAGTAAGAAGTCGGAGCTACCGCCAGGCGAAGACTTGGACCAGGAAGTCGGCACGGTACTGCAGTTTGTTAAGCGCTGTGTTGCCATGCACTTTGCCTGTAATATTTGTTAAGTTCATAATGCATGCATGCTGAAGTCTCACCTGGGTCAAAATACAGTGGATGCTCAATGTGTTGAAAACACACGTACCGAAAACTGTATCCACCATTAATTTTTAGTGGTACGGGGAAAATTCCTACTGTATATAAATAATGATAAAATTATCTGCTTTTTATCAGATATTGGCATTAATTGAAATAGCTTTTGGTTCGGTCACTTAAGATTTCACGCAACAATATTTTTGAGGTTGTTTATGCAAACATCTAATAACTGGGTGTGAAATACATTATGCATGCCACTGTTTATCACTGGGGCACAGTGCTCTCTAGTTCAGCTGATGGAGTTGGCAAGCCGGGCAGTCAGGGGCAATCGTGCTCCCTCCCCTTATATGCCTTATGAGAAGGGAAGCGGTTACCTACCGATCAATGTGGTGTCCTCACATCCTTTTCCTCACTCCTTTCTGTCTCTCTCAGCCATGCACCTTTCTTCCTCCCCTTAAATGCTGGTGAGAGGGGAAGCTGAAATACAGCAAAAAAAAAGCAGTCTTGTCTTTCTCGCTCTTTTTATTATTATTAATGTTGTTGTTATAAGTAAAAATAATTACTTCAAAAGGCAGACATTTGCCACACACCAACATGTGTAGATGTGCAGCCTGGATTGAGTAAGCTTCCGCTGTCCTTTGTGATTCTCTGCAGAGCTAGTTTCCCTCCCCTTACATGGCTCACGGCTGGCGGGGTGGGAAGCACTCCGCATGCTCTTAGCTGATTTGAGTGCGCGCGGGACATTAAATATTCGGCTTGTATTCAGTGTTACATTATTTTCTTTTGAAAGTGTGGGGTCGCCTTGCACTTGGTGTTGGCTTACAATCCATTATATACAGTACTGTGTGATGTTATATTCTTTATTTAGGTGAGTTGAGGTGAAATATTTTTTAATGTATGTGTTATTTAGTTATACTATTACAATAATGGTTTTATAAAAAATTTCTATTTTTATTGTGTTTATTAGTTACTGTATTCTTTAATAAAATACAGCACCCATTATACTCCACACAAAGTGTAATATGGTTAGAAGTTGTATTTTATTAATGTAAGTGTCAGATCCTCATTTACTGGAATTCTGGATGAATGAAAATTTTTTGAAAGTCCCCTGAAAAATGGTACATATAGAGTCCATTATAATGAGTCCAATTAGTTAAGCATGCCAACTGTTAGCCTCCCTGAAAATTATTTTATATTTCAAACAAAACTTTTGATGCGTGACGTTGGTTGACTGGACGGCAACGTCACTGTCGGACAAGGTTCTGTTGTGCTGGGCAGAGATACGGACTGGCTACTGAAGGTTTCCCGGCTGCGATATACACTGAGACGTGTGGTGTGAAATCAGGTGTGGGTTGTGTGGTTCTCTGCACTGTTGGTGGGCACACAGACACTGGTTTGAGTGCGGGGCCCGGGGTAGCTTCTGGCTCGGCCGCTGCTGCTGTTGCTGTTGACTGGCTCGCCAGCTCGGTCCTTGGACGGTGATGGTGCTGCGACTAGCGGAGCTGGTTGGCGCTCGAGGTGGGCTGTTGGTCCTGGTGTGTGTGAACCACGGGTTTTTTATACCCAGTGGTACTGGCATTCCTTAGCGGATGCCTACGGCGATCGGATGCGGCTTACCGACAGTTTTGTGGGGTGGCTGAAAGAGGGAATGTGGAGGGACTGGGAGGTGAGGCTTCTCCAGTTGACGGGCGGCTTGAGCTTGTTCCCGCTGAGTTAGACTGCAGAGGGCAGTCGGCACTGGGTTGCAGTTCACTTAGCCAGGTTCGGGGGCAGTAGCTGGCCTTGTAGTTCTCAACTTTACACCACTCCTATGGGTGAAGGGCATAGAGGAAAGGTACTATGGTTTGCCATGCTAAAGAAGGGCAGGCGACGATATTCCCTAGCTAAGTGTGCAGCCAGTCATGGCTAGGTCACCCAGATGCAGTCCTATTGATCCTTCCGGCAAAAATAACTATGTGGTGGATGGAGCACTGGACTGATCGGGATGTCTAGTTACGTCGTGGGTGTGGTCCATAAGGGGTCAGGTCGCCAGAACCAATCTTATCACGAAAATAACAACGCGGTGGATGGAGTGAACTGGCTGACAAGCCGCCTCGTGGATTAAGTTTTAGTGGTTGTGGCTCTACCGTACATCCGCACCAGGTATCTTAGCGTACCTGGTCCACAGTATGGGTGGCCGTCTAATGTGTGTGTTTTTAGGTTCCGCAAAGAGGGTTTCAATGACACTGTCTCCTGCTTTTTCCTTGTGGGTGGACGTTTACTGGTATTGAAGTCACAGTCACCCTAGAAATAAGTACTTGGAGGTTAGGTAAGATCATGTGTTTATTCGAGGAGGAATACACACAGTGACCCGTACTACCTCCTAACTATCAAGGAACTGTAACAGAAGTAAACTACAGTAATCCTGGTGAAGGGGACCTGGGTCTAAACTAGACAAGAGCAGATGTGGCTATGCAGCTATTACAGTAACTGATCCTAACCAACTTTAATGCTGTTGTCCAGAAGGAACTCGGGGGTTCACTACCAGAGTGGTAGTGAGTGTAAAAGGGGTTTTGAAGACTTCTTCGGGGTTGAAGGTCTGGAAGATGTCTTGAAAGTAGTGGTTGTCCTTCGTGAAGAAGGCGGTAGTAGCAGAGAGCTCCAGCACATGAGGTGGTGGAGCGATCTGCTATCAACTGGCGTTTCGGGGGCTGTGCGCTCACCTATATGGACGGCCAGCTGCGGGTCCTTTGGTCGGTCGGGTATCTTCAGGCTGAAGCTCCTCCCTTAGCGGCGAAGGCCGCGATCTCTCGGGGGAGACTGGAAGTGCTGTTTTCCTCGTATGCGGGTTGAATCGCTTCCGCGAGCTTAGGGGCAGCGGTGGTCTGCTTGGCTGGTTTCTATCATACACAGAGCGTGGCGTGGCGTCTGACACAAAGGCAAAAAGACTGTCTTGTCTGCAGTGTCTGTGGGTGCCCCTTGTGTAGCGGCGTGTTGGTAGCAAGTCGTCTAGGATTCAAACCCCGCCTGTGGCGACATGATGACGCGTGACGTTGAGGTGAAGTCGTATATATTAAATATGTCAGTACGCGTCACGTGTCACTTTGTTTGTGGCAAGTATGCATGGCAGAATTCGTTAGTTCTCTTTCTTCTTCAGCTATTCATTTATTAACTGTAAAACAATATTAATTTTTTTTTTACAGTTATGCATTATGGTGTAAAGTCCATATGGTTTCCAGAAATAAAGTCATTAAGATAGATCAGTCGCTATAGATATTTTTGAAAGTGTTGGACAGATTTTGACCTATCTCCATCTCGTATACCTCAAAATTTGCTGTTAATTGCACTTCGTATTAAATCATTTCTAGTGTGAAAATAACTTGCTTTGTAAATTAAATACAAGTTTATTTTAATTGGCAAATGTCTTCAGAAAGAGATGATATCCTAGAGGCGTATACTTAGCCTTCCCTTGTCTCCCAAAATATTAAAATTTTAAGCTGCACAATGTTTTCCAAACAAAAGTCAATGTTCATTTGTAACATTAAATGAAATTGCATGGCAATGTTGATATGATACTAGTGGGAAGGATCCACAAAACAAAAAAAAAGAAGAAACTACGAAGAGCTTTCAGATGTGCTCACTTTACTTTATAGTAAGTAAAGGTTACAAGTAGGCTGCTAGGCTACCAATAATATATAACAGGACAGGAATTCAAGTACTTTTAGTCTAGTACTTGTCAACAGGCACATACACAAAGAAGGACGACACATGTTTCATGCAGTTGTGTGATTGCAACATTTTGCTGGCTAGGCCTGCTTCATCGGGCGGCGAGTTTTATAGTGCAACAAACAGGCTCTCTTTCCAAATTCCATTCGTTTTAATGAAGTTGCAAGTCCATAAGACAGGTGTGGGTTGTCAACAATCATTCGCAGAATCAAGTAAAAATCGTTATCAAATCATAATCGAAAAAAATCAATGCAAAAGTCGTCAACAAACGGTAATAAAAAACCAAGAGTTGAGTTAAGATATTTGCGAAGCTCTTAACAACAAGGTCTTGAGAGTCGATGAGGGTGAAATGAGGTGAGAATGGAGTAGCGTCGGAATGCAAGGGGTGGGGAAACGAGAGATCCCCGATAAAACCCGCTGACCAGCTACATCGTCCGGCACGATTCCCACTTGCAAAAATCAAGGAGTGACCAGATCAGGGATTTAACCCGGTTTGCCTTGGTCGGAGGCAAGCAGTGTAACCGCTCAGCCACTAAAGTCCAAGTTGTGATAACACAAACACAGTGCGAAGGCAAGGGAGCGAGAGCACAATCGCAGGACAAACATGTGACTAGTCGTGTGTGGAGACATTGTGCTGACCAAGGGATGCAGGGTGGGCAGAGTCAATGGGTCAATACTAGAGATGAAACGGATATCCGGTTACTATCCGTTATCCGGCCTATCCGGCCCTTTGTTCTATTTCGGCCGGATACCGGATAGTGAGTCAATATTCGGTTCGGCCGGATGCCGGATAGTACAAAAATATCAAAGTTGGATTAAATTTATGCAATAAATGCAACTACTGTCCACATTAGATAGGTATAATATTTAATCCATTCTAAAATTCATGCCAAACAAATGAAAATCAATAAGTTAAGGTGGTTTCTTTATTATGAATATTAAACACAATTTATTAATATTCAAAATTAACTAAAGGCAAATTGTGATGGATGAACACAATTTGTTCTGCGTGTAATGGCAATAAGCGATTGCGCTTGTTTTCATAGACAAGGCCGGCTTCAGAAAACAACCTTTCACTATAGACGCTGCTGCATGGAGCTGAAAGATAAATTTTAGCAAATTTTGACAAATTTGGATATTGGTTTGTATTGACACTCCACCAAAAGTAAGGGTCGGAGCTACGATCAATACGAGCTGTTTTTAAATAATAATCAATTTCATTTGCAATCGCGCTTTTCTCTTGATCCTGACACGATCTATTATTTTCATTCGCCACTTCATCAAAACAATTCCAAAATGTGTCGTGAGCCTCGCGTGTTGTAGTCGATCCCGCCTCATCAACTCTACGTCTCTTAGCCGGCGATGAAGATGGCGAATCACATCCACTGTTAGACGAATCATCACAGGTCATTTTTAAATACTCCAACAAAATTTTTTGCCTAGCACTTTCAGCTTCAAGTGCCCCGAAAAAGTTGGTCTTAAACCTCGGATCGAGGAACGTTGCAATCAAAAAATTTTGATCTTGTCCTATGGTGCTAAAACGGCTTTCTATTTCAGCTCTTAACGAGGCTCTCATATGCAGTATATCAGGGGTAATTTTTGCAGTTTCTTCTTTGTCCAAATACTTCTTTAAAGCAGCAACATGGGGAATAACTTCTGATATGCAAGAGAGACCGGAACTGGTGATTTTTGTAATTTCCTCAAAAGGTTTTAAAAGCTTGACGCACTGTTCCATCAATTCCCATTGCTGAGCTGTCAAGTTATTAAGTATGCCGTGGTCAGCTACGTAAACAGAAATACCCCGTTTTTGCTCCAATAACCGTTCTTCCATATAATAGGTAGAATTCCACCGCGTACTTACATCTTGAACAAGTTGGTGCTGTGGCAAACAAAGTTCTTTTTGTATTTCGATCAGTTTCTCATGAGCTAAACCTGAATGGTTGAAGTGCGTCACAAGACGTCTACCGGCAGCGATCATCTCCACTACTTCATGTTGAACCTTTAACGAGACTGTGACAACCCTCTCAAGTAAATGAAGGAAGCATCTAGCAGAATCATACTCGGCCACTCGAACACCCTTGACCATGTTAGCACCACTGTCATGAATAAGTAAATGTATTTTACTTTGGTTAATGTTCCAGCGAGCTGCGATCGTATTAAGCTCTTTTGCTATATTTTCTCCAGTATGGGATCCTGGGAATGGCTTCATAGCAAGAACAGCATGTTCCTGATGAAGATCAGAAGACAACCAATGAGCTGTGAAGCTCAAAAAGCTCGCATTGTTGTGCAAACAGGTCCAAACGTCAGAAGTCACTGAAATCGCGAGAGCATTTGCTATATTTGCTGCAATTTTTGTTTTAATTCGGTCGTAAATATCAGGAACAATTGTTTGAGTAATATAGGTGCGACTCGGCATTTCATAGCGGGGTACCGCTTGTTCCATGAATCTCTTGAATCCAACTCTTTCCACGATAGATAATGGCTCATTGTCTAGTGCAATCATTTCTGTGATTAGATAATGATACTTTTTGGCCTTTGCATCATTCACATCCCATAATAATTTTCGTTCAAATGATTCAGACAAACTTAATTGTTTTTGTGTCGATGTCGACGATGTACTTGGACCGGGGTGAGCATTGGCTGCTGGCAGCGGAGCAAGTACCACGGACTTATCCTTACGAATCTCGTTGAACTTATCCGGATGTTTGTATTTCAAATGGTTACTCATAGCTGACGTACCTGAAAGAAAAATAAGCGTATTGATTAAAACAAAATCGATAAATAAAAGCAAAGTAAGATTTGAAATAATTTGGATCAGTAAACTAGTTTATACAACAATAAATTAACTATCCATTAACCATTTATAATTTACTTGAAGTTCACGAAAGGCTACGAAAGTATGACAGCAGTTTCTTAAAATAATATCTTTTAAAACAAACCCCTCGAATTCCGTGGTTACATAACTAGTTACGAATACGATCATTATTTATTATTAAATTTAGTAGATCAACTTGAAATAAATTTTATTCACGTAAAATTGCGGAATATTTTCGATACAAAAAGCTAAATCCGATAATAAAATAATTGAATACATACCTGCTTTTTTTCCTTTTCCACCACGAGAGATTTGCATTTGGCACAACGAACACACAGCAAACTTATTGTTGTCATTGCTGATATCAAAATATTGCCAAATTGGGGATCTTTTACTTCGCGCTGACATTTTCGTAACTTGCTTTCACTAATTTCACCTAAACCCGAACGTCAACAAATGGCAGCTCAAACAAAACAAAACAAATGAGTGAGCGAACTCATTCATTACCCCTCCCGCCTGCTTACTGCACTCCCGCGAGTATCTATGCGCCGGCGTCGGAAAACAAACATGTTGCGACATGAATATTTCTTCTAAGAAGAAATCACACTCAGACCTGTCGAATATTCGGCCGCCGGATATCCGGCCATCCGGCTTGTGACCCAGCCGAATATCCGGTATCCGGTATCTGGCAAAATTACTATTCGTTTCATCTCTAGTCAATACCCATTGACTCTGCAAGCACTAGTGGCCTGGTAGGGTGGTATTTACTTTCAGATTTGCGCTACGTCAAATACAGTGCTTGCCAAGAGAAATGCAATGTGCAGTAATAAAAAAAAGTGCAGAAAATTAATTTTTCAGCCAATTTCCCTCAAATTTCCATTTTTTTCATCCATATTTATTATGGTTCCTCAAAAACAAGTCTTTACAGAAAAATGGATGCAATGATGGGGTAGATATAAACGCATTATACTATAAGTGGTATAGTCCTAGTCTCTCTCATATTGCACCAATGTTACAGACTTTTGAAAACTTTATTAAATTTCCGGTCTCTATTGTCATTTTACATGATTACCAATACCGTCTTCTAGCAGTAATTTATGTATTCAGAGTACCATGTTTGGCAAAGTGACACAGTGAGAGGCAATCACTGTTTCTTTAAAACTGTGAAGTAATGTAGCTAGACCAGTGCCATTCACTAATCATTACAACTGGCTAATTTTGTAGAATTTTGCCTGTACTGTGGTGTGCAAAGCATCACAGATTTATTACCCGATTGGTGGATGTAAATACCATTTTGAATCATAGTTTCTGAAACTAGATGTATAAAAAAATAACCATACAGCTGCAATGCTGCAGGAACACTTATTAATGATACAAATTGTGTTAATGTTTCCATTTCCCATATGTGCCGTTGTTTTCTATCAAGACAGCAGAATCACATCGCAGAAGTAAGCACACATCGCATATGTACATGCGATACTTATCATGTACAACCCTTCCCCATATTTAGCAATATTTCCTGTTAAAAGAATTTTATATTATAATTGCAAATTTATTTCTTGGTACTGTGAAAACGTTCTGAAACATAGTAATTTGTATAAACTAGAGATGGGACGATTCCAATATTTTCAATGCCGATACCCGATTCTCAATTCTCGATTCCCCTCCGAATCTCGATTCCCACGATTAACAACTCGTAGGACTTTTAACACACACCAAATCGTATTGCCATTCACAGTCAGAATTATTCTATTCAAATCGACACAAAATTTATATAGGCTTGGAAATTAAACAGTGCTGTGGAAAATGCTGAATAGTTGCATGTAATATCAACCCTTCTCCTGGGAACCATGAAAGGTCTTATAATTGAGTGTTTAATGTACTTTCATCTCAAGTTAAACAAACAGAAGTTGTGTTGCCATATAATTTCGTCAATGGTTCATTATGTTATTATGTAATACAATTTTAGTAGTATATTGACAGTAAATTTTGATTTTTTTTTTTTTTTATAGATGCGAAGAAGAACAGCACGACTAAAGAAGTTCCTTGGCTCAAAGGTGAAGAAGACAATAGGCAAAGCCAAGTCCATAGCACATGAGGTATCGCATGCGAGGCATAAGGAAGATGTGATGGATATACTGGACGAGGTGAACCCTGGGGAGCAACACATCAAGTTGAAGGCATCGAGCAGTCACAAGGGCCCGTACGAGTTTGACAGTCTTCAGCACGTGCAAGACCTCAGCGGAGAGCACAACGGGGCCGTCTGGTGCATGAAGTTCTCGTCCTGCGGCCGACTGCTTGCGACCGCTGGCCAGGACCGTGTCCTCCGTGTCTGGGTGCTGAGGAATGCCTACACCTACTTTCAGGAGATGCGCACCAAGTATAACGCAGAGAAAGTGTCTCCAACCCCATCTCAGGAGTCCCTTGTGTCCCATCACTCCACTGAAGATCCAAATGCTGCGTTTGTCGACGCTAAGAGTGAGGATCTGCAAAGATGCCCGTTCATGCCGAAGCCTTTTTGCACCTACACGGGTCACACTTCTGATCTTCTAGATGTGTCGTGGTCGAAGAACTACTTTGTGCTGTCGTCCTCCATGGATAAGACTGTTCGCTTGTGGCACATCTCTAGGAAGGAGTGCTTGTGTTGCTTCCAACATATTGACTTCGTAACAGCGATAGCTTTTCACCCCAGGGATGACCGTTACTTCTTGAGTGGATCGCTGGATGGCAAACTACGTCTGTGGAACATCCCGGACAAGAAGGTTGCTGTCTGGAACGAAGTGGATGGACAAACAAAGCTGATCACCACCGCTAACTTCTGCCAAAATGGGAAATTTGCAGTTGTTGGCTTGTACGACGGTCGCTGCATATTTTACAACACTGATCAACTCAAGTATCACACCCAGATCCATGTACGCTCCACGCGCGGCAAGAATTCAACCGGGCGAAAAATTAGCGGGATTGAGCCAATGCCAGGGGAAGATAAAATACTTGTTACTTCCAATGACAGCCGCATTCGTCTGTATGATCTAAGAGATCTAAATTTGTCATGTAAGTACAAAGGTTATGTGAATGTGAGCAGTCAAATCAAAGCCAGCTTCAGTCATGATGGTAAGTACATGATCAGTGGCTCTGAGAATCAGTGCATCTATATCTGGAAGACACACCATGACTATGCCAAGTTCTCCTCGGTGAGGAGGGATCGTAATGATTTCTGGGAGGGTATCAAAGCTCACAATGCAGTCGTGACTTGTGCTGTGTTTGCGCCAAATCCAGACTCAATCATAAAAATGATAGAGGATCAGATTGGTGATGATACAAAAGAAAATTTGAAAGTGGAAGATCCTTTAGTGGAGCAACGCACAAAGGGTTGCGGGGGTTATGTTCTGGTTAGCGCTGATTTCAGCGGTTGTATCAAAGTTTTTCTTAATAAAACTAAACCAAAGCACAGTTCGCTGCCTGCCTCTGCTTTAGCGTAAAATTGCACAGGACACAAAACACATTCTGTACCTTTCAATTTGAAATTTCAGTATATTCGTATGTTAGGTGATGAGAATTAAAAGTACCTATATGGATGTGATACAAGTTTGAGACTGCACAAATGCATTATTATGTATAGATTTGTATATATTTATCAGTTATTGTTAATTTGTTTATTGTGCATATACATTTCTTTGCTTTTAGAACCCTCTGTAATGTATATTTGTATATAACTGTAAATGTATTTTGCCCTAAATGTCTGAATGCTAATCCCAGACGCATGTAATCTTCAGATTCCCCATGTAGCAACACAGTACATATTTTACTGCAAAGTAAGGCATTAGTATTTATTGCTTAAATTTTTATTGTAACTCATTAATTCCAGGTTGCATAACATTGAAGCTAAATGACTGTCCAGAGTTGTATTTAAAATATCTGTGATAATTTTCTGGAAGTGATTGATTACGTGGTTTAGTTTGAGATACAGTGTTATCTAATAATTTCATAATTAATGCTTCACTAAAACCCTTTGCCTGAGAACTGTCTGCGAAACCACATAAAGGTGTAAAAAATGCTGTATTTATGCACATTTATATTTTGTGCTCATATATCTCAATGAACAGTTATAGAAAAAGAATATGTACAGGAGTGAACCACGTTGATTTGTTGACACTATTAAGTACTGGATGTAGTCAATCATTAAAATAAAATTTATTTCTGTAATTTTTTTTCTGAGCCAACTTGCTAACGAAGGTCAAGTTTTGTTTTTATTTTCCGTAATCAATGTTGTGTGTGGACTGTAGGGTGAATGTCAAACTTTGCTTTAGATGTCACGTGAGACAGAAAACACCAGTACTCGCAGGACGGAACTTATGGATAGACACGTGCATGCATGCGCGCGCGCACACAAGTCAGATAAACATGTTTTCCATGCGAATGCACGGTCACAACGTTTTGCTGGCTGGGCTAGCTTGTTCAGGCGGCAAGTGGTGGTGCGCGTCACAATCTGTCTTGCTTGTGATGATGTCTTTGTTATCTCACGTGCCGTGGTGCACTCGCCACCTGGAGAAGCCGGCCTAGCCAGCGAAACGCCGCCACTGTGCATGCGCATGGAAAATGTGTTCTTCTGACTTTAGCGTGTGTGTGCATTTCTATCCACAAGTACTGCCTTAAGAGTACTTATGTATTCTGTCTCCTTCTCAAAATGTAATTAATGGCCTAGTGGCCTATTCCTGCCATACTTTAGTTGTCACTTATTTAAAGCTAATGTATGAGCCTTAATTTTCATGACTTGGCTTTTTCTTATGTTTTATTAGACAACATCCCTCGTATTAATGATTTGGTAAGGGCAGTGTCAACAAACACATGTGCTGTCTTTTTGCAGTTCATTTTCTTTTTTCCTTCAACTGTTTTTGCTTATGCAGCATGTTGTAGCGACAAATACTCTTATTTTAGAAAGAGAGGTGCTCTTATCAGAGTAATGCAAAGAATATGGTTGAATTTAAATGTTTTATTACAGTTCACAAATTTTATTAGCAAAGATAACTATGATATTATTATGATTTGCTTAGACAATAAAGCAGTGAAAGAATTTCTGATCTAGGCCTATTGTTCCACTGTGCAAATATGAGAGATATTTTCTATAATGAATAAAAAATACACAGTCAGAGGCAGTGATTAATTTCCTGTAAAGGAAAGATGCTTACAGATGTGCAATACCATTTTGGAATACAAGCAGTCCTCAGGTTATGAATGAGTTCTGTTCATAAATCAGGTTTCTATGTAATTATAGAGCAGTTAATTTACAGATATGAATAATGCGGTATACAGTGAAATACCTTTGTATTTGTATGCGTGAAAAATGTTATGCAACTGCTTGAAATGAGTACATTGCAAGCAATGAAATGTGCACTCAAATTACTGGCAGAGAGGCAAACTTCCTTCCCATGCGTGTCTACTTCAGTGGAAGATAAGAGATAATTGCGTGATGCCATTAGAAAACTAGTGGAATATCATTAACTGTTTCCAGGCAATGGGTGCATATTTGGTTCCTGGCAGGTAAGTGTAATGGTAATAATTGTAAGGCACTGTATAGTGCGAGATAAGCATCCATAGTCTGTTGAAGATGAATTCTTGTGTGTGGGGGGGAACCAAAATGACAGAAATGTTTTGTTGAAGTAGTTTGTGAAAAAGGGGGTGGTGTGTGGAAGACAGTGTAGTAGGAACAACAAAGTATAGTTAGTTTTCGCAGTTTAACAAATAAATTCCCTTGCATTCCTTCCACATTTCACGAGTGACAGCGGCAGCATTGTTTCATAAACTTGCAATTGAATTTTAAGATTGATTGGTCGAGATTCAGGAATTATTTTTGCCATGTATTTCTCAGTCTTACGATGGGGAGAAGTGAGTCCTGCTGCTTTAGTCAATTACAAATTTCTTCCATTTCTAGTTGAGATGGCATCACTTGTTGTAAATCCCAGAGTGAACATAAAGCAGAGCCATTTTATTTTTAATAACTTTCAAAAGGTTTGTAACAATGGGGTTGCATCTAAGTTGGATGTTTATAGCACTGGATCTACCTGTAGACCTCTTTACTTCGTTTTAAGAAACTTTCTAAGTTCGCCGTTTCTTGAGCAGCAAAAAAATTGGTACAGTTTTCAAAAGTATCTTGTTATCGACTAGTTCTCCAGATACAACCAAATGTTTTTACAGATTAGTGGCATAATGGTAAGATTGGGTGAAAAAAAATGTTCGCTTTACAGTTTCCTTGAAAATTTATTGTGAAAAGTCATACTGTAATATTGCTTACTCTAATTTTGTGTGGTTGTATACGCGGTTCATGGTTATTTAAGCATTTTTAAAAATGTGTCTGCTCCTACCTGCATGTATTTTAGTGGGCACACTGATTGGTGCACGCCCAGTTAAGTTGGTAATGATGGAGGGAAAGTAATTCCATGTCTTAACATTGAATAAAAGGTGCGAGCTAAACATTTGTGACTACCGAAATTATTTCTTTTGCTTTCTGATTTTTCGATGCACATAAAATGGTAAGAATGATCAAATCTGTCAAATGTTTGCTTTCATAATAATTTCACTGTTTCACTTGAATGGCACATGAATAAAGTGATGGGGCTCATGGCAATGTTAATTTTACATATAGTGGGAGAATGCACAATGTGCATATAATTAGATCTTAAGCAGGGCTTTTTCAGTTTACCATGAACAGCCTATGGCGATGTTATAACAACTGTGGCCTTCGTTTGCTGTACCATCATCCCCAGTTAAATACATAACTTATTACATTTTTCTGCAAAAATTTTATGAGCTAATTGATAGCTGAAACAAATGTTCTTATTAATATTTTACTTCCACCTTTTTTTCATGTACTCAAAAAGCTTAATTTTTGAGTATCAGCTAATGATGATTGATTTTCTTTGTGAAGGCTGTTGCGCTGCCATGTTCACTTAAAATTATGATTTCCAGGAACATCACTCTACTATGTAGCAGGACTTAAAATCATAGTATGTTATTTTTAATATTCATTAGTTTTTTGTTTTGCCAATTCTTGTGATCGTAATGAAAATGTTTTATATAATTGGTGAGGACTGTTGGTTGTAGCATTCACAAAATTTATGGAGAAGTACGTAAGTAGCCTGAGAAATGGAGGAAATTGCACACACGTTTAAGTTGCAAGGAGGATGGTGATAAGGTTTTTGAGAACAGTTTTTTTTTTATCAAATTTATAGTACCAACAAAAATCCTGGCATCATTCTGTTATTTTGTTACTTTCATATAACATATTGGAAGGAACTTTTTTATTGTGTTGCATCCTCAAATACAGATAGATTTTAATTTTGGAGTAGTTTTTATTTTCAACCAACCTAAAATGGTTTCTTAGTTGGGTGTGTGGTATTGAGAGGAATGAAAAATTCAGTAATGAGGTTGTGATGATCTGTGATAGAAAGCTACATGAATCTGTGCGTTTTGGCTAAATTTATATCATATCAATGTCAAAAATATTTTTGCAAACAATACTGCTTCTTGAATGCTTAGTGTGTTCATTCCGAACGGTTATTCCCCATAAAAGTCGCTAGTCTGCGAATGCCATGTATTTGCCAAGTTTGTTATAGAAAATATTTGTACTGTATGTATTGAAGAATTTTTTTTTAGTAAAGTGGGTGTTACATGAATGTTTTGCTTTTTTTAGTATGGTGCTGAAAAAAAAAAAAGAAATAGTGGACCATACTTTTATGCAGTTGTAGTTTTATGTAATTACTTAAGAGTTGGAAAAAATTAAGTAATTGCCATTGTACTATATGAATTAGTGCTAATTTATGATGTGATTTATATGTTCCTGCTCTCTGTTTTGTTTAATGATTGCAATTTATGTTTTGTAAAAAAAAACTAAAACTTGCGGAGAATATAATTATACTCTATTTTTCCACTAATTGTGACTTTCATTTAATAAGCGACTAGTAGTAATGTTGTCCATTTATACAGTAAAACTCTAAGAAGTTCCCTTTTAAAAAATTTTCCTGCTTAATAAATATACATAATTTTGCATCTGGTCTATAATCACGAGAAATTTGATCTCCCTTACTAAGTTTTCGTGGCTGATAAGCCTAAATCTTTCAGTCTGTTTAAAAATCTTCTTAAGAGAGCTTTAGAGTATAAGTGCGTAGTGTTCCATTGCGGACATGTCGCTCGTTGCTTTGTTGCCACTTAAATAAAGTTGTTTTGCATAGGTTCTTGTTATTTTGACGTAACTTTTTTTATACTAACACTAGTAAGTACAAAAACAGTCAACCTATATGTTAAAAACTGCAGAAGTACGTAGTTTGTGTAAGGAGTCAGATAATTGTGGTAGTCATCAAAAAAATTTTGTATGCGAATCATTGATTGACTGGATTTTGTTAGTTTTAAAGATGTAATATTTACTGTTAAACGTGAAAAGCATTGTAGCCTTGAACTAGAACTGAGTTGGTATGTTTTGTGATCCACTTTGTGTAAATAATACTGATTCTTTCTGATACCATACAAACTTATACTCTCGGTTAAATACTTAAATTGCCTCAGTACTTTGATTTAAAAATTATATGTACTTGCAGGACACCATGACAAATTTTTGATTTGCATGAAAGTGGCTGTGTGTCATCATCATCATCATCAATCATCATATCATTCAGGATATGTACTGCTGGTTATTGTTCATAGTTATACTTCACGCATGTTGGTTACCACGTCAAGATATTTGCTGCAGACTTTATATTGAGTTGTGTATTGCTTCTGTGTGTACACTATTGTCCAGAATTGTAGTCAATTTGCATGTACCACTGAGGTTGTGGTGGTATAGTGGTCAGACTACTCGCCTCCCACTAAGGTGAACCGGGTTCGATTCCTGCCGGATGATGCCGTTGGTCGGTGGGTTTTCTCGGGTATCCCCCATTTTCCCTGCTCTTGCATTCTGATGCTGCTGCATACTTACCTCGTTTCACCCTCATCTGCTCTCAAGACCGCTCAAACCCCCCCACCTGTAAGTGAACATATTGATTTTAAGTTTCAAAATTCATAAACAATAATTATAAATAATAAAAAAACTCTATGTGTTTATTTTAAATTATTATTCTGTGCAGAATTTTGGGTGGAAAAAGTTAATTTATAAAATTGCCTAACATTTTTCATTAATGTCGCATTTATAAAAGTTTTAAGTCCAAAGACTAATTTCAGTTTTCTATATCCATATGTGATACACATTTGAAGGTGAACGTGATTAAAACATGCATTCTCACAATTAATTTTAGGTATAAAACTCCACTACAGTGTATTCAAGTTAGTACAGGAGGGGTATGTATTATTTTGCCAAAAAGAGAGAGGGTTGTTACTGAGTCTTGCAGAAGCAAGTTGCTGAAGGGAAGACTGCTTGCCAGTTCAATGCCTTGCAATGATGCGCGTATGGTTCATGTGACGGGGTTGTCTTCAGTGCTCCGGCCTCGAACACGCGGACAACTACCTAGTGGTAACATAACTTTTATTCAGTCTTCGTTATTCATTATGAATGTCATCTTGTGTACCATCAAGTTCGCATATTTTTCTTTGTCTTCATTTACAACAAAATTACGGTTTGAAAAAAAATGTATTGTATTCAAGACGATACTGAATGTTTCATGAACAAAACAAATTAATTAATAAAGATGAAATCTAATAATGGGGAATAAAGTGTGCTACTTTGATGTAAATATACATTGATTTGAAATTGTTTGTGCCAATGGAGTGTTATAAATGGAACTGATCTATACATATATATTATTTGTATATACACACATTTTTTTTATTTATTATTTATTCTTTATAGAACTCTGGCTGAAATAAGGAAGGTAAATGGTTGGTTAACATTTCAAGTTTACCAAGCAGTGGGAGATGTCTCTACAAGCACCTGCAAAAGAGAGATGTTTTGCAAACAGACTACATGCGTGTTGACGAGTGAGGATCAATCACACTCAACAGAAATGACAAATATTCATAGCAGATTTAAAGATTGTGAGTTTGGCTTACCCATAGTTTCAGCGAGTCTGGTCTTGCTAGAGTGCGCTTCCTTGCCAGTAGTGCAATGTGGCGTGCTGCCACCTTCAACTGTGTTGATATTTTACAAGTGTGTTTGCAAGAAGACATTTATTTTCAAATCAAACGATCCACACTAAGTTACCTGGGGGCCGCGGTGGCTGAGCAGCTAGACTGCTCGCCTCCCACCAAGGCTACCAGGTTCAGTTCCTGGTCCAGTTCACTACGGATATTTGCAAGTGGGAATTATAAGGATGTAACTGGGAAAAAAAAATCTGTTTTATTGTTAACATTTCAATCTGACCTTTACACAATGTAAATATTGATTCCATTGCAATGCTTACATTTGACAATATGATAGTACTTGTTTGTTTGCATTTTAAATGATGGTAGAAATTTTATTATAATTTTATTTTGATAAACTGTCTCTAAATTTCTAAAATTTTAATTAATTGAACGCTTTAATATTGCAGATTGTGTAAATTCTTGTCAAAACTAGGGCTTTGCAGAATGTTAATTTGTAGGTCTACGAGATCATTAATTTTAAACAGTTTATAGACAAGTTCTCCTTATCAGGAAATTATTTATTCTTTTATTTGTTAAGTAATAACAGCTGCCTTAAGAGCGCCCAGGGACTCTCTCTTCAAACATGACAGCTGTCAGACCTTTAAATTTTGTCTGATTTTGAATTTGGCTTTATTTTGATTTGGACCGCCCATCATAATGGTAGGGCGATAGAAGAGAGCCATGGCAAGTGCCTTGAATGTGCGCAGGCTGTAGAGGTAGCCAGAAAGAGCTAGATTATTTATTTTAGTGTCTGCAAGAAAGATGATGATGTCCAAGGAGCATGGACATTATCATGGTCGACTTGTCTACAGTCTGTGGTATGAGAAAATGTTCCTCCTTTATTTTAGTTTGCTTTTGGAAATTTTAAAATGATTTCATTAAAGGATCTGAACCACAGAAATTTTAATTTTCAGATTTTCATAGACTTGGTGGTCTGGGGATCGAGTCCATTAATCTCAAAGCTAGCCGATAGAAAATGAACCTTTACCAAGCCAATTCATTCTGTTCTCAGCATGATAATAAATATCTTGTGTTTTACCAGGGTATTTGTGTGTGCTTCATGTAGATATTGAATTCCTGTATAAATTAAAAAAAAAAAAAAATGTATGTATTGCTGTCTGTCACAGCCTCTCTGTGCCAAACAATCCCAAAGAAAGGTAAATATGTAAGTACTTACCTGTGGTAGAGTATTGCAAGTTTTGATTGATTTCTTTTTATTCTAAAGGGTTTTATGTACGTACTCCAGATTGATAATTTGTTAATGAGCCTTTCAGCACACGTAATTTTCAATAACATTGCTATCCCCAAAGAGAAAGCTAAGAATGTCTTGGAAACAGGTTTCCCTCTCCAACACGTACTTATTTTCTAAACAAATAAAAATTTACACACCCACTTTTTATGTACAGATATATATTAGAGCCTAAAGAATCGTGCCGCACAATGCCACTGGCCAGCGGGTTTTCACTGGGATCTCCCATTTCCCCCCTTCCCTTCCCTTCCCTTCCCTTCTCTTCCCTTCTCTTCATTCCGGTGCTGCTCCATACACTCCTCACTCCACCCTTATCGGCTCCCAAGACTTCGATGTTAAGAGCTGCCCAAATTTCTTCTCGCTCCATCACTCTCACTCACTCACTAACTCACTCACTCACTCACCTGGCTGAGTCTTTAAAGAATAGTTCATACCAAATCACCTCATGCCCTCTTGTCACACCTGTCTGGCTTTGTTTTCACAACAATCGCCTGAAATATGGCAGCCATGCCTGTAACTGCTACTACCTGAAGAATTGGTAGCACTTCTGTTGCTGTCTGCAACATGGCAGCCATCCGAACACCACCTTGGACACAGTAACTCCTTCCTTCTGGGTACTCAATCCATGTTTCAACATCCATGTGGTCCTGGTGGCTCTGGAGTTTCCCGCTTACCATACCACTTGAAATGTAATTGGCATACTGCAGCGGTCTGAAATGCTGAATAGCCCAACCACTGCCTGCAGCATAGAACACCCCTGGATATTGTCTGGAATGTGTTGGGATACCTTCTCAGCAGTAGCATTCAACATCCCAGTCTTTTTCTTCCACTGTGCTTCTGACATCCCCAGCTTTCACAGAGGAGAAGATAGATAATGCTTGAGTTGAAGTGTGAACGCTGATCTGAAAGTGCAACCAAGTGATTCTGCTTGCACTTGCCCTGTAATGAGCATCACCAGCCTCACTGTTGCATGGTGTTTTCTGATCAGTTTCTTCAACAAGATGTTTCGACTTGCGGTGATACCTCTACCAGTGTTGGTGGCTCCTCGAATATCACCGGTATCTGGGAGGAGAGGGCCAGCAACAGTGGTGGGACATTGCCACAACTGTGCAGATGTGACCTGTGTGTCCAACAGCAATCGACATAGTACGAAGTATAGTTGCCCTCAGCCGCAATGGCAGTAGCAGTTTCAAGAACCTGTAGACTCCAACTTGGGGCAGAGTCCCAGAGGCCATGAAAGAAATCGGCTGAGTCTGCCAAGTTGTGAGCTGCTGCCCAAACTGTATAGACAGCCGGTGTCTGTCTCGCATAATTTTTTAAGGGTAGATGAGAAAAGAACCCCCTCACAAGTCCTGCCACTTGCAGCAATTGAAGGTTTTGCTCATGGACAAACATCTCCAACATCCTTGGTAGAGAGGTGTGAAATAAGTGTGACTATAGACAGTGTTAGGATGCCTGGAAAAGGTTGCAGTTTAACATTTTCAAGTACGTACTTACATCCAGCTCCATGTGTTCCAAAATTTTCATTCTGCAAATACTTACGTTCTGCCAAAATTTTTGTAAAAAAATTACAGTGATAAAAAAAGAACTAGTTCAAGGCTGCTGAGAAAATTAGAGTACCTTTGAAAATGCAGGGTTCCAAATGTAATTTTATTGAGTTAGGCAGGACTTTGCCAACAGTGCAGATTGACTGTGTCTCAGAGAGAGAGAGAGAGAAAGAGTGAGCGCGCGCGCGCGCGTGCAGTTTGTGGAACTGCCAGTTCAATTTCCACAAAATGCAGAGTGCTGAGCAGCTGCCTGCATAATGCAGACTTGGAGAGGGGGGATAGGAGATGACCTTGGAGTAAGCATAAATTAGGATATAAAATTGTGTGTTCAACATGTGCCATTTAATCTAGGTGTGAGCATTAAATAATATGTATGAAATTGCAGTCGTTTTAATTTCATTGTAACTATGTCTTTACTCTTACGCAAACATGTGTGTCTGTCTCTCTCTCTCTCTCTCTCTCTCTCTCTCTCTCTCTCTCGCTTTCACCCAGAACCATGGTTGACGTAGCAGCTGGAGGGCTCTCGTCCCACCAAGTGAATTGGGTTTGATTCCTAGTGGCATCACACCTGTATTTTTACACGAAATCATGGCAGACAACGCTGCTGGTTGGTGGGTTTTTGTCAGGGATCTCCTGCTTCCACCACCCTTACATTCTGGCTCTGCTCCATATTCACATCTCACTCCACATTCCACACTCATCGGCTCCCAAGGTCTCATTGTTAAGGGCTTCCCAAACATCTCAACTTCACTTCACGCTCAATCATTCAATCATAATTTTGTGCACAAAGGTGTTACACTTTGGCCATCAGTAAGTTACCTTGGTAAGCTTTGTAATGGTTATCTTGTAATGATGGTAATATACAAACAATTTTACTATGAATATCTAATATTCCATGACAGAGCCTTCATAATCCTTTGTGATTAAATAATTTTTGTTTAGGCATGTATGTTGTAAATGGGTATAAGTTTTCTCATTCTTTGTGTACAAACTGTAATTCTTGTGTGTTAATTTTATTGCACAAAAATAATTTTTGCTTGAAATTTTAATCTTTTGTAAAAAAAAATGTTATTTTTTGTTGTTGCCTTTCTGGGGGTAATTTACTTTTTTTGTACTTGTATTTCAATTCATTGTGAATTGTAAATAGTTTTAATTCTGTAGTCATACAAAGAATGTTGAGCAATAGTTTATTACCCCAAAACAAAGAAAAACTGCACGAAGATGCAAAATACCATGCTGGCCATTAAAATTGCAACACCAAGGAGGACGTGAGCTGTCACGAGATTTATTGGACAGTGCAATGTCTCCTCCCTATCGTACACACAAGCTAGACTGCAACGGTGTATAGTGTGGAAAGGAGAGTACACTGAGGAGAATATTATTTTATTCTTGGACCACATAAATTACCGCCACTGTCAGTGAATACTGACCTGGGGTTTGAACTTGCCCAGCTCCACGGGACAGCAATAATTTTGCAGCAACGTAACACAACTTAGATATGTCTTACCAAGGATGTAACACACGAGGATATCAGTTGCAACCAATCTCCGTAGACTAGAAACAAAATGCATAACACTGGGATGAAACAGAATCAAAAAATACCAGTAGCTACAGAAAATGAAATACACACAGACACTTGCAAAAATTACATTACATTTAATTTGAATGAAAAAAGTTTTGAATTCTGATACCAAGACATGAAATCTGATTCTGTGCAGATATTATTTTGAAAATCACTGCAAGCTTTAAAATTAGTTTTGCTCTGTGTGGCCTTTACTACAACTGTGGCCGCGCTCATAAGTATCTCTTATTAAAATTCAAAAATAATTGATTTCTTTGTTTCTTGCAAAAATTAAATTTACATGTCTTTCTCAAACCAACTCAGTCGGGAGAACGAATGAGTCCTTAGCAGTGCCCTGTAGGCAAATTAGGCAAAGCAACTTCAATATTCTGTGATCCAGGGTGGCGTAACGTTTGACAGAAGTATTTTCAAAAATTAAATTCTAAAAATACTTTGCTCAAAATATTATGTTGCAGCAACATCTTGTAGAATCTTCGTCTGCTGGTCCCGCTAGTCATTAACCTTAATCTCTTCCCTCACAAGGCTCTCGGGCCTGGGGTACCTAATACAGTTCATGTTGTACCACACGCAACATCATGGTAGCTCAAACTTAAATATAATTACAAAACCACATAGGTAGCGCCTGCAGACTACAGTCTTGCAGTTCTATGCAGCGCGTCTTTGTCCCGTCTGGCAGTATGCATGAATGGTAAGTACTCAGCCAAATCAATAAGCAAAATAAAAAATTCCTACCAGGCCGATGACCCACTAGGTCCCGATATACCTGGCAAAAACAAGATGGCTAGACGCCTCCTAAACTACATACGTATTAACGCCTTCAAACATTGTGCCAATCACGAGAAGGCTGCATCATTTATCACACATTACGTCACACGTTACTATGGTAACTGAATGATGATAAATCATCTTGGCAATAGGCCCAAATAACGTCATGGTAGAAATTCTGAAAGACTTACAAACCTAATTAAAAGTAAATACACTTTCTGAGGTTATAACATCTTGCAATTTATAATAAACATTCAAGCATAAGTAAATAAAACGTAGCTGCCACAAATAAAGAATGAATTAATAATTTAATGTTACATGATGAACAGTGCAAAAATAATCTGAAATAACTGTGACAGATAAATGTAGCGGTTTTGAGGCTTCCAACAGAATACCCATCATACCCATGTGACATAATTACTCTCGCAGCTTAGTATGACATGGTGCCGCCAGACACGGATGCAACCATGGCGGTGCTGCAAGTGGAAGCGGAACTTATTGGAGAAGACGATGGCATACCATTCGTCCCTCCAGGCCTGGCGTTCCACGTACGTGCAGCCACAGGCACTTCTGGTGAGCTGCAGTCAGGGGCAGCAGCGGTAGTGGGCACCTGGACAAGATGCCCTGATGCTGCAGACAGTGATGACGAGCCTTGCGAGCTGACGCACAGTTTGATGTGGCTGTAGGGTTCGTAATCGCTATGCACACCAGACGTCTCTCCCGGTGCTTGTTTGTGCGATGGGGCCATTGGCTTCCGGCACTTTGCTCAGCCCACCTCTCATCGACACACTGATCTCAAATCTGCGTCACAGCGCTTGCATTTCTTCCAACGCAAGAACCAATTTCGCGGTGGGACAATCCACAATCCCGATAGGCCTCGATTTTCTTTTGGTCAAGGGGGGAAACCTTTTATGGTAGTTGTGTTCATTTTCACAGCATACTCGCTCTGTGCACACAAACTGTGGGGAAACACAATGTCATTGCCTCTCGGCGACTCCCCAACCTCCATAAACATACTGCTTATTGGTGTTGCCATTGGCACTCCTGTTGCGCCACTCAGCTGAACAACTTATAACGTCATTGTCCAACCCTGCTGTACGCATTACCCCTATGTGGGGTCCTTCATGTGCGTCCTCCTTAATGTTGCAATTTTAATGGCCAGCAGTGTAATTCTGATCATGGTAAATTTTTGAGCAAATACTTTTATGACCTAAAAAGCTTAAGCTATTGCATTTTATTTTGAAAGAATTGTTTGCAGTAAAATAGAAAAAGATGTAATCTCAAGAAGTGGCCCACATAAATGATGACGACATGGAGTGTTTTGAAATAAATACATTTGGAAATGGTGATTTTGCAATAGGTTGGCGTAGGAAGGAGTTGGTATGTGTGTATGTTTGCATTTACGTATGCATCCACACATGTATTAGCATACGGGTAGCATCTGCTTTTTGCTACCTCTCCTCAGTATTTGTGTCTTACTGTATTTATAACTGGGTTTTTGAAATTATGGCTAAGATGATGCATGCCTGCAACTCTGATAAAACTGTGAATAATATTGTGAAACTTACTACCTATTGCATATACAAGATTAATTTGAAAAAACAACTTCATTTGTGATCACATTCATACTGGTTATTTATGTAATACTGATATTTTTGTAATGATGTAGGTAGCCAGTAGTTATCCTGTTGTTTTATTGTTGCATGGTGTTTCAATAATGAAGTCTTGCATCTGGCTGAATTATGTTTAAATTTCAGTACAAAGAGGCCTATGTAAAAAATAAAATAAATTTATAGAAACTGATCAATACAAATATTTTGAAATGATATGTTTAAAAAAGCATAATGATATCTTAACATTAACTTTAGCAGTGTCTAATGTTTGTTGTGCTGCTGTTCATTAAAGAATATAAATTTTGTGCTGTACTAGAAAAGTGATGTAAATATCCAAAACACCAAAGCACAATAAATTATAAAATGGTTCAAATTCTTTTTCATTTACAATTTTCTTCAGTATATGGCTGTCATGTGGCTGAATAAAGTATATGTAAATTCACATATATTTTTTAAGTTCAACACAAAGCCAGGATATAACACGCAGTATTGAGATTGAATTGTTGATTTGAAATTGATTGTCTTGCTGTCTCCATCCGTCGGAAAAAGGTTGCCAGATGTACTATTTTACCTGGAACGATGTTGTTTTTGCGCATTTTGTTCCGCATACTATACGCTAAATGTTGTGTTTTAAAAAATTAACTGCGCAGCCTAATGAAAACTGATCAAATAACAAAAAATTTTAATGAGTGTAACATCTTTTGAAAAAAAATGTGTGTTCTTTTATGAGCACTCTATTTGTATTCTAATAATTCTATTACATAAGTTTTGTTCATATTCCTAGAGGAAAAAAAAAAAAGAAATTTAATTATTATTTTCAATTATAAAAATTTGTCCTCATCATCAAATGGAGAGGTTTGCGAAGTACAAGTTCATTTAACATACTGAAATGTGATTTGTTGATATTTTTGATTNGTGTGTTCTTTTATGAGCACTCTATTTGTATTCTAATAATTCTATTACATAAGTTTTGTTCATATTCCTAGAGGAAAAAAAAAAAAGAAATTTAATTATTATTTTCAATTATAAAAATTTGTCTTCATCATCAAATGGAGAGGTTTGCGAAGTACAAGTTCATTTAACATACTGAAATGTGATTTGTTGATATTTTTGATTATAATGGAACATGTAGCGATTTTTAAAAAAGAAAAAAATACTTTGAGACAAAAAATGCTTACTATGGTACATTCAAACACCAAGTATTTATAAGTTTGTTTCATTGCACGTGTGTGTGTTATATTTGTAAATGAACTTATATTAATTCACAGACACAAGTGATATTCAAATAGTACATTTCTGCTAGTTTGCTAAAAAAATAAATTCACATATGTTTTTTAATAAAGGAAATTTTTGACTGCTGCACTTAAGTAGTTTCTTTCAGCTGTGGCAGCGTACTTGTAGCAATAGGAAAGTATTGTGTGCTTGCACTGTACCCAGAGGTGTAGTCATAAATTTAGCAGTCCCGGAATGCTTTCACCTCGGTACGTTTTGGTAGAGGGCGGATAAATGGGTTAAATAACATAATGATATAAACTTATCGCAGCATTTTTATCTTACATTAATATATGTAATTTATATACGTATGTTATAGTTAACTATAATAATGAAGCAACTGAACTGAACAACAAACGAACTAAGCTAGTTTGATGTTATACCTTGCAGACAGACAGGCACCGGAACAGAGAAGGGGTTGTGGGTGGAGGTCGGAGGGGTGCACTACAGTGTTGCCAATTGCAACAAGATAGGTTAGAGTTTCAATTTTTCATGTCATTATTGTAGTTAATCATCCAAATGTTTTTATTTATAAATTCATCCTTTCTGTGTGAGTTAATGTGTAGGTGTATTCATAAACAAAGCGCACACATGTTCTCTGTAAGTTAATGTGTATGTATTTATAAACAAAGAACACACAAAATTAAACATATATTCTCTGTCATTATAGTTTAGTTTTCATGGGGGCTCCAAAAAAAAAAATAAGTAATACAAAATTATTGATTGGAAATACATGATGCTGGGGAAATATTAAAAATAATTGTCCCAAAGCAGCACCGTGACTGAATTCTGTCACGTTCCTGCTCGACTACACCCTGATTAAACCATACTACACTGACTTCCAGTAGCGCCAACGTCAATTAGATATTGGGGGGGTCAAGAATTAAAATGTATTTGTTAAGAAAGCTTACCGATCTCCCCAATAAAGTGGAGGGTTCTGGGGTTTCCCCCCCCCCCCCCCCCCCCNAAGTTGCAAAATGATGCTATTTAAGCATTTCTTCATACCTAAACATTAAATATACCGCAGGTATAAATTGTGATATTTTTAAGGTGAAAGTTGAGTAATACCGTTATCACACCCAGAGTCTTGCCCACTTAAAATCAGTATTATATTTATAAAGAGGATAAACATTATATCAATGTTATATACTGCGGTTCAATATTTATTTCTATGTATGATAGTGCCATAACCGAAGCAAGTTTAGTTAGAATTTTTTTCTATAGGAATCACGCAGCCTACATCATGTGAAGGTGGAAAACAAAACCAATATTTTTGTGGTCATTATGTATTTAAAATTTTCACATCTCAATACGACAAAATCAGCACAAGGATAGAACTTACTTCAAATATGACACAAATACCTTTATTGAAGGAATGTCCTATTTCTTTGCTTAGTTCCAAAATGTAGCAATTAACAGTGTTCATGTGGAAATGCAGTTCACTAAAGGAATGTCCACTTGCTATGAAGTCATCTGTTACCTCAGCCAGATCTAACGCCACAGCAGCCTCCTGGTGGATATGTAAAATGCTCACAGGATTTAACCTCAGCTGTCCCGTCAGTGAACGCAAGTACGTCGTAAGTCTTTTAAGACAAGAGAAATACCTCTCTGCTGTGTTGCTGTAGACACAAGAATTGTCATCACAATTTTAAAAAAAACTTGCTTGAAATTGCTGTAAAAAGTTCCATCAAATCTTTATAATTTGCAAGGACAGATGAAAGTGGCATATCTTGCTATCCATCTTGTTGAACATAACGGTAATACAAGTTTCACTACAGATATCTGGAAGTTGCCTGGCCCAAATACAGGTCCACTTGCCAAAGGAAAAATATTCTATAAACTGTTTAAATTGAAATTTATTATTTGACAAGAAAACAGTAATGTTCTGCTCAACAAATTATTACATCTGAATATTGTTAAGATACATGGGAATTTTGGAAGGGGAAAATGGCTATCTGCCCCTCCTGGTAAACTCTGGGTGGGCAAAAGTAGCCCCCCCCCTCCCCGAACCCGTCACTGCTGACTTCACTTTTCTTTGTTGACAAAAACAATCCTTTTTTGGTCTGCACTTTCTGCTCTCAGTTTGCAATCCCATTCTCAAAGGATATCTGTATGTGTTTATTACAGTGATATGCAAACAATTACACACACACACACACACTGATTAAATTACCACATTGAATGGCTACAATGTGAGAGGAGAGAGATTTTCTTGACCTATACCCTCTACGCACGTGTTTTTAATGGTTTCTACCACATGGTGTTATCAACTTTATTTTTTCTTGATTGGTTTTTTTTTCTCCATTACAAAATTTGTTTTGGCTGACATAATCAGTATTTTCGTTTCTTCAGTAGAGAACCGATTCTCGGTAAAATGGTGGGGCCAGGAGGAATGTATTGAAAACTACCCCCGTTGCATCTTACAGCATTTTTGACCTGATAAACATTTGTTCAGCAAACATGCTGCTTCACTTCACACTTTATTTGTAAGTTGACAGTTCTGGAAAAAAAAAAAAGTTTTGTACAATTAGAATATTTGAGGAGGGGGTAGGGTTGGCAAAATGGGAAGGGGAGTTTCCAGACAAAACTGTTATAATATATTTCCCTGCCATGTGTTGCTAATTTGTATGTTTGTCTGTGTGCTCATTCTTTTATAATAGCTCCAGGATGTGTACTCCCCCATTTTCCCCTATCATTATCCATTTCCTCTTCCTGCCACGAGATGATAGCGGGATTCATTATTGGCCTCGGCATGCACTCTGCTGCCTGCTGGCAAGAATTTGTGCCTATGAAATAATGCAATGAGCTTCACTGGCATGTTGGATGCATACAAGTCAGTTAGGTATAAAAAAAGATTTTGAAAGAAATTTAGGGTATATTTCACATTTGCTTGTAGTGTACATGCTAACTGTCACTAGGTATGTAGGCCACGTGATACCAGTAAAGGGAAACATTTTGCCTTTGCATTTCAGGGGCCACGGTGGCTGAGCAGTTAGTCTGCTCGCCTCTCACCAAGGTGAACCGGGTTCTGTCCCCGGCCGGGTCACTCCCGGATTCTCGCATGTGGGAATCGTGCCGGATGATGCCACTGGCCTGGGGATTTTTTCTGATATCTCCCATTTCGCCCTCTCTTTCATTCCGATGCTGCTCCATTCTCACCTCAATCGCCCTCATTGACTCTCAAGACCTCGATGTTAAGAGCCGCCCAAATCTCACTACTTACCCACTCTATGCACTTCACTACGTTCTAACATGTCTAAGGGTGTTGATGGCTCATTCATTTACAGTTCTAAAAATTTTATGTTATCACGGCAAAAGGTGAACTAGAAGGGTAGGGGCCTCCATTGTAACCAGTGGTGGATTTAGACTTGAGGTTTTATTTTTTGTTGTGGTTGAAAGGGTAAGGGGGCGGAGAAGCTGAAAGTTGATGTGAAGTCATTGAACATCCACGGGAAAATGTTCAAATTTAAACCTCCATAGTTGCATTTTACGTTTATCCTGGGCTCCTGGGAATAAGGTATCACGTTTAAAAAGTTTTAAATGTAACCAAATTTATTTCTTAATCATATATTTTCTTACCTTCTTTGCATCTCTCATGTCATTACTCTTACACTGCTGCTGAATTTTAATCTTCTCTGTTAGAAGGTTATCTCGTTTATTATTTAGTCTAAGGAGCCTCCAAGTGTAAGGGCTTTTGTGAGATTTCGAGCTTCAAAGCCTTGGCATGATCAATGCCTAGTCAAGGATAAAGTCAGAATTTTTTTCAAACCAGTTGTGCACAACCATTTTTGTTGCAGATTGTGCTGTAATACAGTTGGTAGAAATTTGGTTGATAAATATCAGCAAAAGTTTGCTCCTGATGGTTCTAAGAGCTGGTAATAAGCTTATTTGCATTAGTGGTTACTTTGAACAGTGCTGTTAAGTTAAGTTTCAAATTTTTACTATCTGAATTCTTTTTAATTACACATTTTGTGCACAATAAGTGAGGTTTAGACGAAAATGAGCTCCTAACGACCACTCATAAATTACAAGTATAATTGGGAGTTGGACTCAAATCATGACTGGTTTGACCTCTTCACATCCACTTTATGTATTTGTATCCGTAGTTTCCAAGATCCCTACTGTGGACCAAGGGTGGAGTGGCATTCCTGAAGAACCCAAAATTTGGTACATGGGATGAAAATAAATAAAATACAAATATTTAATAACATCTTGTATTAATGCTCTTGTTAAATACTGTTGATATACACTCAGATTTAAAATTCTAGTAACATCTTTAAAAATAAGATCAATATGCATTATTATTTATCATAAAAAATAATATGTTAAGTATAATGATTATGGCAACTTTGGGCCAAGGGTACGGGCCGACGGAGCTCGGAGCTGTTAATGCTCTGTTAGATATTTACTATTCATTTTGGCATTTCAAACTGAATTGCTGGATAACATGAAGTTCGGCAACACGCAATGCAGTTAGGTAAGTGGTCTCCCTATTAGTGAGCACAAGTGAACAAATTTTGATGCATTACCTTAGAAGCGGTTCGGATATGCTGGAAATAGTCTCCTCATACTACAAGCCTGGATAATTCGAAATAACAGAAACACTAATTAATCGATCAGCAGTAGTCGCCACTTGTGCGTGTGTCCCCCTCTCCTCCTGCATTCCTTTGCCGCTTAAGGGGGAGGGGTAGGTGTACGTGGTTATTGGTGGAGGCAGTGTCTCCTCGAAAGCAGTCACTCTGGGCAAAACCTGACACTAAAATTTCAAATTTGTCTGCCTTCTTGATCAAAAATTTATGATCAGACCTTGACAAGTGGGTATATGTACATATTTGTTTTTTCAAGTACAATTCCTTTTATAAGAAAAAAAATACGATTTAATGTATTTGAAAAGGAACACATTTCTAGAATTTTTATTAATTCTAAAAAGGCACTTACAGGGGATTTCCCGCCCTTAGTTTCTATGAGGAATTTTTTTTCATCTTAAAGTGAAGTTTTATTTAGTCACCAGACGACAGACAAATCGCGCCTTTTCACCCATGTAAATCCCACTGTAATGTTGAGCCTTAAGAAAGCCGAAGTGTGGAAAATCTTTCGATGCCACTTATACTGTATTAAAGTTAAGTTATCCACCCATGCATATAATCTAAATCATGTGCTAGGAATCCTAACTAATATTATAAATGCGAAAGTGTGTTTGTTTGTCCTTTCACCTCGCAACGGATCGACGTGATTTTTTGTGCAGAGATAGTTGGGCCGGGAAGTCACATAGGCTACTTTTTATCCCAAAAAATTATCACATTCCCTAAGGAAATTTTTTTTAGTAAAAATAGCACTCGGGGGTACAATGCTGCGTCAATATAAGTTGTTAGTGTGGGACGAAAGCACAATGCCACACAAAAAAGTGATAGAGGTCCTAAACCGAACTCGACAGGATATACGAAACAATACAGACATGATGGGAGGAATGGTTGTATTACTGACTGGTGACTTCCTCCAAACTCTACCGGTGATTCAGAGGGGCACACCTTCAGATGAATTCAAAGCCTGTCTCAAGTCGTCAAGCTTATGGGCAAATTTCAAGAAATTCAGCTTGACGACAAATATGAGAGTGCACCTCTACAATGACGTTGATACAGGACATTATGCTGATACACTATTAAAAATTGGAGATGGGTGGTTAGAAACAGATGCCGAGGGCTGTGTGTCACTAAAGGGTGATTTTAGTAATTTGGTGCAGAGTGATGCGGAACTGATTGCTAGCGTTTACCCAGATCTACAAATAAATATAAATGACGACCAGTGGCTATGTAAAAGAGCGATTCTAGCACCAAAAAATTACATCGTTAGTGCTTTGTTCTGTGTTTATGATCAGTATCTGTCTACTAACAAATAGCGTTATTTATCCCTATAAGTTTGTTACTATAACCACACAAGCGAAGCCGCTAGTAAAAGCTAGTTTATACACACACACAGGGTAGTTAGTACGCCTCACGTGGACACCCCCAAAATTTCCAGAATGGTTGCAGATCACGAAGTGCAGTTTTTGCTAAATGAAAGTTACGTATGGGGGATAGTAGTTTGTCACAAAGTGACTATTCGTAACACGTGTATGGACAGAAGTAATAAACCCCACATGGTTTTCCCCTGGAAACAAATTTATTTCAATGGCGTATGAAAGTACGTGCAAAGAGGAATTCAGTGATAAAGTAGCATGTGCAATGGAAAGTAACACACAGAAACGCTAAGAAATAATGTGGAAATATGATTAAGTTAAGTGGGCCGTTAGCATAACGCAGTGAACCTGTACTCACATATGTAAGCAAACAACACACGTCGTGACTCATTCTGGCGGGACCGTTTACTTACAGCACCGTAGTGCTTACCTTGACGTGGCAAGGGGCACGGAATGCGATACTGTACAAAGGAGATCACCGCAGCGGAAGGAAGACGGGCGATGTGAGTGCAAGTCTGATATCAATATATTACATTTTATTCCGTTATTAACGTAATTCAGGATATTTGTTTCCTAGTCATTAACTGTACTAGTAACGAGTGCGTACAGATGCAACACTAAAATAGAACAAACCAACCCAAGTAGAAGTGCAATCACATCCGCATGCATAGTACAAAAGAGCACAGTTATGGTTGAAACGTTTCACATTAGGGGTTTTCACAACATGTGCTCGATGTGTTTACCATTGACAGCAATACACATCTGTAAACGCACATGTAGCGAGCGACGAGCGGCCTGAAGTATTTCTGGCGTAGTAGTGCGTCTGCAAGTTGCCACAATGCACTCCTGCATGTATTATTGCGTCGTAGGAACCGTGTTGTACATCCTATCTTTCAGTACTTCCCACAGGGAAAAATCGAGAGGTGTGAGGTCGGGGGAGCGAGCTGGCAATCTTGCAACACCGCCACGCCCTAACCACCGGTTTGGAAACGTTTCATTTAACACTTGCCTCGCCACCGAAGCAAAATGCGCAGGACAACCATCATACTGAAACCACACGACATATATCGAGCGGTATGTCTTCCAGAAGTGACGGCAAGGTCTCTCTGAGGAAATGGACGTACGTGCAGCTGTTCATTGTCATTTGAATGAAGTATGGCCCTATGACCTAGTTTCCAACGATTTCACACCACATTCCCTTTCCACTGTCGCTGGTGCTCCACGTGCCAGACCCAACGTGGATTCTCCATCGCCCAGTAGTACATATTTCGTAAATTTACGTGCCCATGGTTTGTGATGGTCGCTTCATTGGTAAATAGTATGTTCTTCAGAAAATAGCTGTCATGCCTTACAGACATCAGAACAAACCTACATAACATGCTGCAGGAAATCACCTTCATGTGATGCCTGATGAGCCACGTGATATGGATGGAATTTCCGTTGGCGCAGTTGTTTTACTTATTCCTACGAACATGGAAAGTTCTCGCGCACCCATGTGGGAGTTTGCATCCACACCTACCAACACACCGTGTTGATGCATCTCGCCCGTATCAGTCTTTCGTCGCACTCGTGTTGTGGCATTCCAATCACCTCGTGACAAGAGACGTGTGCACATTGTTCGTATAGTTTGCAGTGAGATGGGCGTCCGATTAGGATACCTTTCGCCATACATTTGGACAGCTTGTTTGTCATGTCTGCCACACTCACTGTAAATAAGTACAGCGTCCGGTTTTTCCTCATTCGTGAACATTGCGTACATACGGCCACACACTGCAATGCCACTTACCATTGCAGATTACAGGGACTGGTGCTGCGCTACTATCAGGAAGTGGTCCCACCAGGATGAGTCACGGCGCGTGTTGCTTGCTTAAAGCTGTGAGCACAAGTCCACCGTCCCCATGCTATCGGCCCACCTAACTTAATCATATTTGCACATTATTTCTTGGCGTTTCTGTGTTATTTTCCATTGCATATGCTATATCACTGAATTTCTCTTTGCACGTACTTTCAGATTCCGGTGAAATAAATGTATGTTTCTAGGGGAAAAATGATATGTGGTTTAATTATTTCTGTCCATACACGTGTTACGAATAATCATTTTGTGGCAAATTACTTGCCGTAGTGTAGTTCATTATTTAATTTAGCAACAACAGCATTTCGTGATTTGCAACCGTTCCGGAAATTTTTGGGGTGTCCACGTTGGGCGGACCATATATATAGTGGCTTACATTATTATTTGGCTAACGATGATTATCGCAGTTTCATGGCCGTAGATTACATTAGATATGAAGATCAACATATTGCACAATCATTCTTGTGTGCTCAAAATGAAATGCAACAGTAGCCAATAACTGAAATGAGCAGTGCAAGTTAATGAAACACAATATTTTGTCCTCGCGTGCTTCATAAGTACTTCACTTTAATATTCGGCCAGTTGTGGTGGACGCGTGGCACAGGCACGATGCACATTGCGTTCGTACCTCGTGTCATTCCCTGCACGCTCTCTGCGCCGAGAGATTGCATTGTGTAGCTCTGTTGGCTGCGTCAGTCAGGCAAATGGGACGTAGGGCAAGAATACACCGTTTGAACAGCGGTAGCTGGTAATTTTTCATCATGCAAAGAAAAAATCTCAACGAGAAATTGCGGAGCACTTGAATCTGCCGAGGTCCACTGTCGGAGACATCACAACAAGGTTTGAGAAGGAAGACAGAATACATTAGGTACCGCAAAAAGGACAGCCAAAGAAACTAAGCGAGGTAGAAGAACGTCTAATAATCAGGAAAATAAATAAATCCGAAAATTAGTGCTTGCAAACTCACCATGGAGGTACTCTATGAATGTGGAAAGAACCTTCCATCCAGAAACCATATGACGAGTGATCAGACGAGCAGGATATAATGGCAGGGTATCTAGAAAGGAGCCTTTTATTAATGAGGTGAGCGACTTAAGTTCGCAAAAGACCACGCTGACAAGGATGAAAGCTGAGGGAATGATGTTATTTTTGCTGATGAGACGTAATTGAATGTGTTTGGTTCAGATGGCAGGGTAACAGTCGCAAGTCAAATGAGGAGCTAAAACCTGGGAACATACAACCTACTGTGAAACACAGTGGAGGTAGTAATATGATCTAGGGCTATGTATCTTCAGCACGTGTTGGAGAGGCTGTACGTATCGATGGAACAATGAAAAAGGAAGACTATCTCAACATCCTGTAAGCAAACCTACACAAGAGTGCTGATAATCTGGACATTAGGAACATGTTTAACTTCTACCAAGATAATTACCCAAAACACAAGTCTTACATTGTCAAGAGCTGACTTTTGTATAACTGTCCCAAAGTCATCACACCTCCTCAATCACCCGACCTGAATGAAGCCCATAGAAAATCTGACGGATGAACTCAAAAGAAGACTGCGTACTACAACAATTAGGTCGACAAAAGAATTAGAGAAAAGGTTCAAGGAAGAATGGAGTAATATTGGCTCCGAATGTACCAGGAATATAATTGCTAATATGCCACAACGCCTGCGAGAAGTAATTAAACAGAATGGCCATGCTACCAGACACTAACAGACTGTGTTTAGTTAGAAAACAGGATTATGTTTGTGTTTGAATGATGATGGCCGAATATTAAGTTGCGTTGCTCATTTCCGTTATTGGCTAACGGTGCATTTCATTTAAAGCATACACAAATGATTGTGCAATATAATTTATGTTTATCTTAATTTCTAATTTAACATGAGGCCATGAAACTGCGATAATCATAGGTGGCCGAATATTAATGCGAGCCGCTATATATATTTTTTTTTTTTTCGCGCTTGTGAAGAGTGCCGGACGATGCCGCTGATAGGTGGGTTTTCTCGGGGATCTCCCGTTTTCCCCGCCCTCGTATTCCGGCGCTGCTTAATGCCCACCTCGTTTCGCCTTCGTCGGATCTCAATACCCTGCTGTTAGGAGCGGCCCAAGTGTCTCTACTCCACTCCACGTTCACCACATATAATAGAAAGAAACCTTTCATTAAGGTCAAGGCGCTGAACTGGCGTGCAGTGTTTTCGTACCTATGGGACTTTCAGCGGCGATCATATCATTGTATTGGTGCAAAGTGTGTAAGGCTTGTTCACGGTAAACTGGGCACTATTGAAAGCCCTGCTTAAAATCTACTTGTATTCACATTGCGTATTCTTCCGCCATATGTAAAATTTACGTCGCCATGGACCTCATCAGTTAATTCATGCGCCGGCCAAGTAAAATTTTGTAATTGTTAGGGAATAAATATTTTACAAATATGCTCATTCTTACAGTTACATATATATAAAAAAAGGTAAAAGAAATAATTTCTGTATCCCCAAATGTTTACCTAGCGCTTTTAATTTAACGTTAAGACGTGGAACTACTTTCCCTCCGTCGTTGCCAACTTTACTTGGCGCAGGCCAATCAATGTGCCCCGTTTAAATATATGCAGGTAGGTGCAGCGACATGTTTCAAAGGTTGGCTTCAAGACTGCTCAAATAACCGTGTGCATCTTATATAGGCTGTTCACGTTAAAGTGAGCATTTTTGAGGCCCACGCTACTTTTTCCTTTCGGCCATTTTTTTTATGCTTCAACCACCTTTTTAAATAAATATTGTCATGTAAGTAACAAACACAGTGTGTATATTCCACCACACTTGGAAGTTAGCGTCTAAGGCTAAAATAATATAGATTTATTGACTATTATTGCAAATAAGACGCCTTTCGAAAGTGCTAACTTTACTGTGAATAACCTATAGCAAAATTCAATATGGACTCTTATCGTAGTTTCGCTCGTGTCCAGGTAGTATGTTTTAAGATACAGTAGCTTGAAAAAAGAAAAAAATTAACGTTGTTGGAGGGATCCTAAATAATACTTATAGCACGCATGATATCTTGAAAGTACAATTCAATCCTCGTCTGGGGTATGATTTCTTTTCTTAGGTAAACATACGGTGCACACATTTAGTCTCGTCATGAAACGCGTTTCTTAAACTTGCTGCGTCTCGGTAGGCGATCGCCTTAGGAACCGTCTCATATTTGTTTTATTTCTGTAGCCACGTAATGAACTACGGCGAGGAATTAATACGTATTTTAAACTTTCTACGGAGATTTTTCAAACAAAGTGCAACACCTTGCTGCGTTCTGGCCTCTCAGATGCCAGCACGTCGACGAGCGCTGTCCTCACGAAATTAGATTCCAGTTTGCATGTTCGTTTCTATTCGAGTGCAGCAGCAAGTGGTTCTCGCGAGAGCAAACCCGCATTCAGTTCGAGGCGCTGCGAAAGTTGACGAAGGAAGACGCCAACGCCTCGAGGGAGTTAGCGAGTTTTTCCCACTGAGCCCGTCCCCTCATTCAACTCAACTGGAATTAATTGTGAGCATTAACGAGCAATTCGTGCAGTAGCTGTTGCGTTGCGCGAGTGAAGCGTTCAGCTCTGGCGTCGGCCTTCGCGAGGTATCGGGTCATCCATCAGTCTGATGGCCGTCGATGCGGCTAGTTCGTAGACCGCACGTAGAAATCGTTATACCGTTTCAGACAGAGTTTGAGTTCTTTCACGGTTAAATTTCGAGGTGCTCCTTGAGCATAGGCGACTGAAGTACTAAAAGTATAGCTTTCACAACCCTCCGATTTCCTCGTTGTAATACATTCATGGTTACTTCCAACATTTTTGAAGACCTGCTGAAGTTCTACTTCCAAGATATTCCTCCGCCTCACGCAAACAAAGATTAACCTAGTCTAGAAAATTACCCCAAAGGGACAACGCACCGCATTCGTGCGCACTCAGTGTAATAATATTTTGCATAGGAAACAATTTCCTACTAGGTATTACCAACAAACCTATTTTCTCACTGTTTTAATTTATATTAATTATAAATCAAATTCTTATAATTCATAGATAAAATATAAATGAAAGTTCAATTAAACCAAAAATAAGGCACTTTCATGATTTTTTTTATGTTATGACAAATATAAAACGCTTTTGATACCTAACATATTTAGGAAACAAAAAGACACGAAATACATGGGGTGATTTTTCGAAGGTTTGATTCAAAAAGTGCGAAGAGACCGCGAACAGACAATAGTGTCATTTTGCTACTATAATCCATTCACGGTTACTTCGCACTTTTCTGAGGCACTGCTAAAGTTCTATTTCCAGGATATTCCTCCGCCTCGTGCAAACTAAGCTTAACTATATATAGAAAATTACACCAAAGGACAGCGCACCGAATTCGTGCGCACTCAGTAGTAATGATATCTTGCATAAGAACTATTTATTACAAGGCACTACCAACACACAGGTATTCTCACTGTTTATAATCATATTTATTTTTAAATGAAATAAAATAATGTATAAATAAAATATAGTCAAAACTTAAATTTAACAAAAAATTAGATTCTTTCATGTCATCAGAGGCATCAAACTCTTGAGATACATGGCATATTTAGGAAATAAATAAACACGTCATACATTGGGTGATTTCCCAAAGGTTCTATTCAAAAAATGCGAAGAAACTGCGTATATACTATACCTATACACTTTTTGTAAAATGGCGGATAAAACAGCAGGGAGGAGAAGAAAAGTTTTACAACGGAAAAAAAGACGTATCTTATTGACACATTTACCTTCGTTTTATCAGTAAATAACATCGCAACCTGAATGCAAGGCTGTGGTAACTCAACATGTCTTACACACGAAGGCGAACCGGGTTGGATTCCCGGCGGGGTCGCTCGCGGATTTTGCACGTGGGAATCGTGCTGGACGATGCCGCTGAGTCAGCGGGGTTTCTCCGGGAGTTAAACTGCGCGTAATCTAATATGACAAAGCACAATCGCGCATGGCGATAAGCACATACCTAAGCACAGTATTAGTAACAAGAAGGGTTCAGCTCGATTAAACTTTCCGTGATACTATCGCTGAGCGTCGTACATACAGCCAGTCAGAAGCCTCGGATGCTATACTACGTTGTCAAGTGAAAAACTAGTTTCGTAAGTAAGAAAGAGCGTGTAACTGACTTCAGTTATCACAGAGTGACCGTCTTTTGTTCAGTTTGTTTACTTGGCAATGTGAATTTGTGGGAGATCTAAATTGAAATTCGGCGTGAATTATTTTGGCAGAAATGGATGTGAGAAATAGTTTTGATTGAACTAATCTTAATTGCAGCGTTTTATTTACGATTTTTATTAACTCATGCTACCAACTAAAGTAACGAAACTTTCTCAAGTAGCAAAGTTAGAAGAACAAACAAACGAGAGTTTTCTCATTATTTTATAATTTCTATTTTTTAATTAATATAATTCTATTTTTTAATTATTATAATATTTCATAATTTGTCCCTTGTTTGAGAAAACACCGATAAATGAAACCGCACAAACTTTAGAAAAATACTGCTACGTGCATTACGCGCGGAATAACTCCGAACCTGAAAGGCCGTTGCAGGTTGAAGGCAAGAGTGTTGAGTTACAACGGCAGAGCGATATCACAAACGCACCAGCAAGAATTCATGCCACTATTCTGCGTGGAAATTTAGTCTGGTCGGTGGGATTAAGACAAAAGCAGTATGCACACGCCCACATTATTTACTAAGCACGTTTCCGCATACTTTTGACATCGCACATAGCACGCNCTTCGGTGGGAATTAGGACAAAAGCAGTATGCACACGCCCACATTATTTACTAAGCACGTTTCCGCATACTTTTGACATCGCACATAGCACGCGCCCTTTTAAATTTGGCGGGGAAAGAATATTAAAAAAAAAAATTCAGAACAGATTTAAAACTTCCATATGCTACAATTTCACACTACTTGCTGGTAAATAGCAAAATAAACTAGTTCATGGAATGTCAAACGTTTCAGTAAACACTTCCTCCCAAGAATTCGAATCTTTATTGGCAATTTAAATGTGCATGTTGACAATTTCACGTAAGGAAGTTGGAAGATTCGCACTTCCCTTCTAATTTGACAGGTGTGAAACAACAGTGCGAGAACATATTTGACAGTATGGGACCAAATGATTGTGCACCTTTTGCAATAGCGGGAAGAAGCTGGAGAACGATCACTGCAACAAGGATCTATGTCTTGACGTTGGAATCGACGAGATAATAAATGTAGGTGCTGCTGGCAGTGATAGCAGTGGCGATAGCACAACAGTCTCATCGTCAGGAAAAGAGAACGGCTTTCACAGTCCGTGTAAATGGCAAGGAGTCGATGGTTTCTACTTTTCCGTGCATGATCTAACAGTTTGTTTTTGTAGAAAAAATCGGAAGATAAATGATAAACTGGAGTGGAGTATAACAGATGTATTTGGATATAAAAAGACATCACTAGAACAGACCGACATGCTATGAGAGCGCCATCATAGACTAGACTAAACAACAGCATGGCCTTGGACAATAACAGCGACTCTCTGTATAGCCAGGATTAACAATAATTATAGCAGAGGCTAATATTCAACAGTTTTACTCCGATATATTCTTTCCTCTTCCATCTTCCGCCCCTTATTGTTTGTCCCACCACCCCTCCTTTTCCGTGATGTTGCTTCAAGCCCGCAGTTATTCTGCGCCAAGTGTAGTCCTTTACAAGCCATAATTTATTTCACTTTTTAATATCAAGTCTTCAATATTAACAACAAAGAGATATAAAACATTATCCAAGTAGGAGAGGACTATTCATTATGCGGTCCCATTCTTCGTAGATTGTACTGGCATCTAGCAGATGGTTCTGTGGTAATGCGTTTCAAGCCCCCACTAACCTACTGTAACACGTATCCCGGACACATTCAAGAATACGTAAATGTGCTCACGTGAGCGTTTCTCGGTGGTGCAAAATATCGCTAATCGCTAAGCGCATGCGCAGTAGGCATTGCTGTGCGTATGAACAAAACGTGTTTACAGGTTTTTGGTATAGACTCGCGAATGCAGTGTGACCTGTAGGCTAGATTTTCCTGTGATATATGCTATCGTTGGTTATTGTCAGTGGAAGGCGATGACTGACATTCTGCTGTTTGCTTACTGCTGGCTCAGAGTTCGCCAGCAGAGTCAAATGACGCATGCGCCAGTTGCAGAAGTAGCAGAATCCTACCAGTTTTTTTTTCCCCCTTTATTCTAGCTTGTCCCCAAATAAATCCGTGGATATTTCAGGTCTCCCGTTATTTGTGATGGTTGTGAATTAATTTGCAGACGAAAATTGACGCAGACACGTTGTTCCTTCCAGTGTGGGATAGGGTTAGGCCTTTATTATACACCTGTTCGATGAAATAATATCACGACACCGACGTCACATCAAATGTGTGGGATGAGCTTGACCAGCAGATGAACGTAAAATGTTTATCTTCCAAAATGCTTCAAACACGTCACAAAGGAAAATCGTCATCGGCATCGTCATACTTATCTTCATCATCATCGACCAGCGCCATTTTCCGAGTAACTTATCACAATGTTACGTTGATGGTGTTTAAAAGTACAAGCACTTACGTATAAATAACGAATAGTCGTACATTGTACAAGTCTTTCCAGGCGTGTGTTTAGCATTCGCCAACCGAGGTTGGCAACCTTGCCGAAGGGAAAGGATCGAAGGCGAAGCTGAACTGTGCACGTCGAGTTTTCTGTTCTTCGTTCCTTTCCATCCAGGTGTTTGGACATAACAAACTGTTCCTCACCCGACTTCACATGAATTGTACAGACGAGACATGCCGCCTCCTAGGAAATATCTCTCACGCCGTGTCGAGAGTCTCGTCTCGTCGTGTACATGCCGTTATTCACGGAAAAGCGAGCACTTTTTGGAAAGCCCTTATATTCAGAAAAACAGTCAGCAAATACGTTTTATTTTAGCCTTAGGCGTGCAGTGGAATATACACGTTGCGTTTATTACTTACATGGCAAAATTGGTTTGAAACTAACATCTTTAAATCAATAATCAAAATATAGAACTCTTAACATTTAATGTTACTAATTTCAATACAATTCAGATAAACAAAAAATTCCATTAAAATTATGTAATAATAGCATTATAAATTATATTTAGTATTTCCAACCCAACCAATATAAAAAACTATTAAAAGTTTTTATAGTTACACAACAACATAATAAATTAAGATTTCTTAATTAATCAATTAACATCTTTAAATTAAGAATAAGAGCACAGTACAACATAACTCCTTAATAATAGCTTATATTATATTAATTAGATATATCATGGTATACAATACGAATTTAATGTAATATAGGTAATTATTGATAAAAATAATTAGTTTTACATAAATATTCTTATAGAATAGGTATTAGTTATGTATAGATCCTTTGATCTATACATAGATCAAATAGATGGTTTGAAAAGGTGGTAACAGGATTTAAAAAAAGGTCGAAAGTAAAACGTAAGTAGGGCCTCGGAAGTGCTGACTTTACCGTGAACAGCCTAGAGTGTCGCGAACTGCTTCTGCGTGCATCCGGCTTGAGGGAGCGAGGAGTGTATCTATCTTGTAGTTGTTCCTGGATCGTGCGTCCTGGCTCTAGCTGCACGCGACGGCATGCGGAGCGAACAACCTTGTGCCTCGTCGCTCACGTGCTTGTGAAAAGCGATGTTGGCTTCTGTGGAGCTTCACAGTCTAATTACTGGATAGGTATTGCGCACAGATCTGAACAATTTGTCATTATTTTTGTTTAAATGCTATTCTTTGCATCTTCTTTTGAATGTAATCACACTGGTGTCTTCATCGGCCTTTGTATACCCTCCGTTGGTAGCCATTACATATATATTTTTTTGTTAGGCTGTACACGATCTGGGAGCTATACAATGGTTCTTAATGATCGTTTCGTGTTTTTCCCCGATCTGTAAAATCCAGGAAGCTCTTTCTCATTGTCTATTGTAGTGTATGCGGAAACCCTTTTTTACGTTTATTTTAGCTGTCCCTGTTTTGGATGCCCAGGCGTTTGTTGTTACTACTTCATGTGCCTAGCAAATTTTTAATTGACGCTTATTGTTAAATTTAATACAACAAATGCATAAAAATGAGAAATCTATCTCGCAGCAAAAATAACATTTTGCAGTTTTCAGTATTAACCATTCATCATTCTCGCACTAAAGCTACTGCATGCGAATCGTATAGAAAAACTTAAACAATTGACGTTCTTAATATTTCCTTCGGCAATATTAACAGACATAACTAAATTAAAGTTACTTTCGTCAAGTAATCAAAAAGTCATAAAACTTGCAACCTTTTTGCAGACACGTGACTTTGATAGTAAAGGTTGAACACAAAGTATAAAATGTATGTATTTCTTGCAATTGCACGTGAGGGAACGTAGTAAAGAGATTACTTGTAGTGAGCGGGGATCAAAGAAATGTATCTTCTCATTATTTCTGGGAACTCTTCAGGTAAGGTATGGCCCTTGTCCGGGTATCTGGAAAATTCATTGTCGTATAAAATTATAATTTGACATAAGCTTTCCCCAAGTTTGAGCTTCCTACTTATGTAACAGCAGTTTACATTCGGGACGCTTAAATTGATGCATTCATGTTTCAGATGGAGTTCTCTCTCGCTAGGAGATGAATACGGTCATTGAACAATTAACGACGTCGTCAAGAAACTCGGGATCCTGATGTTACATGATAGATTCTGTCGCATTCTTAGTTTTTTTTCACGCTTACATCACACCGCCACTGTGCGCAGATGGGAGTTATGACAATGTACNTCTGTCGCATTCTTAGTTTTTTTTCACGCTTACATCACACCGCCACTGTGCGCAGATGGGAGTTATGACAATGTACTGGATTTCCAATGTTTTTAATGTTAGCATGGGGATTGGGAATTCGCATGTTGGTATAACAAAATTATTGATGGCGATGATAATGATTATTATTAAATCATCAACTTTTCCTTGCGGAAGAACGGTAGCATTTCATACAACAGCGCTACGGAGAACAGGGGCAGATGGCCCAAATTCGCAGCTAAACTCTTTAAATCAATGATTTAGAAAACCAAAAATTGCACTTGTACCTTAATTTATGTTATAAACACAATGTATAAATTAAAATATAACCCTCATAAAATTTAATAATTAATAAAAAACTATTTATTTAAAAATGTTACAATAACTATGAGTGTATATTTATTACACAAGAAAAATAGAGGTAACCTGAATTATGAAAACAAAATGTTTTCAAAATTAATAACTGTTTATTTTTAATTTATCATATGATGAATTGTGCAAATATATTTAAATTAAACAAAAATGCTGTTATAATATAAAACAGTATATCAAAGTTAACAAATCGAAAATAAAATTATAAATTATACCATATCTTATTTAAAAAGTATACTAACTAAATAATTTATTTGCAAAACAAAACAATTATACCTTTATCAGTAATACAAAAAAAAAGACACTGCCAGGAAAATATAAATCTTACAATAAGCTGAACCTTCTAATTTTGTGAAGTGTTAAATGCATATTCCACCACTCCCACAATCCTCACCAGTAGACCTCGCGACCGCTACCACACATACGAAGGCTGCTATCCAGATCTCCAAGCAAATGGTGTTTGCGTGAGAGACTTCTAATTTACAACAATGACGGGTCTGTCAAAATTAACAATACGTGTATGAGGTCGGCATTTGTTGCNTAAAAATACGTGTATGAGGTCGGTATTTGTTACGAGCCTGCTCAGCTGTCTGGATATTATTTCCCTTCTATCTTTTAAAATATTTATTCCTACACTCTAGTGCTTCTTCACTGTGCGTGCTTATTGGTAAAGGCTGTTCACGGTAAAGTGAGTACTTCTGAAATAAACCTTAGAAAAAATGTAATTGCCCCATGCCTGCATATATTTTAACGGTAACACTGACTGACTGACTGACATGCGCCCAGTAAAGTTGGTAACGGCGAAGAGAAAGAAGTTCCGTGTCTTAACGTTGAATTACAAGTGTTAGCTAAACATTCGTGGACACCGAAATGATTTCGTTTGCTTTCGGTTCTTTTTTTTATTGCGTTTGAGTGTAAGAATGAGCGAATTTGTAAACAATTTGCTTGTGTAACAATTTCAAGGTTTCTCTTGACCGACGTGTGAATCAAGTGATCAGGCCCTTGGCAATGTTAATTTTATTTATGGTTGAAAAATACACCGTTCACATTAGTGGATCTTAAGCAAGGATTTCGAAAGTGCTCATTTTACCGTGGGCAGCCTATGACTAAGCACATTCGATAGCGTTAGCTACGTGAATAAGGACCTTACGAACTGAAGGAGGCAGAGGGTAACGTGAATAATTCTTTAGTACAAATTTTCCGTTCACGGAAGATCATTCCTGTGATGACTGCAGACTCGTTGTGGTCGTCGAAGAAACGACGGGAGGTGTTTCTGTCATGGCCCGTGCCCTTGCACTGGTTGGTCGACNATTTTTGCCTACTCTACGCCTCTTAACTCGCACAGTAACACATCGTAGCAGCTAATGTTTTTTTTTATGTGTCGTGTGTATATGATAAATGATTACTTCAAACGTAATTAGAAGGTGGGACGTTCATAAGCATTTTTAAAGAAAAAAATCCACGAGAAGTAAACATCGCAGAGTACGGTTCCAAATAAGTACTCTTTAAAATAACAAAATAACAATTTCCCCCGAAACGTAGTTTTCCTTTCGCCAAATCGTATTGAATTTTTGATAAGGTGGTAATATATTTACTAATCAATGCGAACGGAAATGTCCAGCCTTCTGTAATTATCGCCTTAAAAAATCCGTTTTCAGCTGATATATCGTCAAACAATGATGAAAAAAATCGTACTTATTTTTGTCATTCTGAATAGCCAAGCGTATCTAGTTTTAGGATTCAGTTTTAAAGAAATAGATTTAGGACTTTCAGTTTCGGGATTTTTACACCAGATTTGGGTCGTCTGCCCTACTGTGCGGCGATGGCCTTCAAGTGTGGCGTGTAGGCGAGTCTGTAGTCAATCCATGGTTATTTCGAACTTTTCCGAAGCCGTGATGAATATCTACTTTCAGGATTTTCNTTTTGCAGACACGTGACTTTGATAGTAAAGGTTGAACACAAAGTATAAAATGTATGTATTTCTTGCAATTGCACGCGAGGGAACGTAGTAAAGAGATTACTTGTAGTGAGCGGGGATCCAGGAAATGTATCTTCTCATTATTTCTGGGAACTCTTCAGGTAAGGTATGGCCCTTGTCCGGGTATCTGGAAAATTCATTGTATAAAATTATAATTTGACATAAGCTTTCCCCAAGTTTGAGCTTCCTACTTATGTAACAGCAGTTTACATTCGGGACGCTTAAATTGATGCATTCATGTTTCAGATGGAGTTCTCTCTCGCTAGGAGATGAATACGGTCATTGAACAATTAACGACGTCGTCAAGAAACTCGGGATCCTGATGTTACATGATAGATTCTGTCGCATTCTTAGATTTTTTTTCACGCTTACATCACACCGCCACTGTGCGCAGATGGGAGTTATGACAATGTATTGGATTTCCAATGTTTTTAATGTTAGCATGGGGATTGGGAATTCGCATGTTGGTATAACAAAATTATTGATGGCTATGATAATGATTATTATTAAATCATCAACTTTTCCTTGCGGAAGAACGGTAGCATTTCATACAACAGCGCTACGGAGAACAGGGGCAGATGGCCCAAATTCGCAGCTAAACTCTTTGAATCAATTATTTTGAAAACAAAAATTGCACTTGTACCTTAATTTATGTTATAAACACAAGATATAAATTAAAATATAACCCTCATAAAATTTTANTTATAAACACAAGATATAAATTAAAATATAACCCTCATAAAATTTTATAATTAATAAAAAACTATTTATTTAAAAATGTTACAATAACTATGAGTGTATATTTATTACACAAGAAAAATAGAGGTAACCTGAATTATGAAAACAAAATGTTTTCAAAATTAATAACTGTTTATTTTTAATTTATTATATAATGAATTGTGCAAATATATTTAAATTAAACAAAAATGCTGTTATAATATAAAACAGTATATCAAAGTTAACAAATCAAAAATAAAATTATAAATATTACCATACTTTATTAAAAAGTATACTAACTAAATAATTTATTTGCAAAACAAAACAATTATACCTTTATCAGTAATACAAAAAAAAAAAGACACTGCCAGGAAAATATAAATCTTACAATAAGCTGAACCTTCTAATTTAGTGAAGTGTTAAATGCATATTCCACCACTCCCACAATCCTCACCAGTAGACCTCGCGACCGCTACCACACCTACGAAGGCTGCTATCCAGATCTCCAAGCAAATGGTGTTTGCGTGAGAGACTTCTAATTTACAACAATGACGGGTCTGTCAAAATTAAAAATACGTGTATGAGGTCGGTATTTGTTACGAGCCTGCTCAGCTGTCTGGATATTATTTCCCTTCTATCTTTTAAAATATTTATTCCTACACTCTAGTGCTTCTTAACTGTGCGTGCTTATTGGTAAAGGCTGTTCACGGTAAAGTGAGTACTTCTGAAATAAACCTTAGAAAAAATGTAATTGCCCCATGCCTGCATATATTTTAACGGTAACACTGACTGACTGACATGCGCCCAGTAAAGTTGGTAACGGCGGAGAGAAATAAGTTCCGTGTCTTAGCGTTGAATTACAAGTGTTAGCTAAACATTCGTGGACACCGAAATGATTTCGTTTGCTTTCGGTTATTTTTTTATTGCGTTTGAGTGTAAGAATGAGCGAATTTGTAAACAATTTGCTTGTGTAACAATTTCAAGGTTTCTCTTGACCGACGTGTGAATCAAGTGATCAGGCCCTTGGCAATGTTAATTTTATTTATGGTTGAAAAATACACCATGTTCACATTAGTGGATCTTAAGCAAGGCTTTCGAAAGTGCTCATTTTACCGTGGACAGCCTATGACTAAGCACATTCGATAGCGTTAGCTACGTGAATAAGGACCTTACGAACTGAAGGAGGCAGAGGGTAACGTGAATAATTCTTTAGTACAAATTTTCCGTTCACGGAAGATCATTCCTGTGATGACTGCAGACTCGTTGTGGTCGTCGAAGAAACGACGGGAGGTGTTNTTTTTTTTTTTTTTTTTTTTTTTTTTTTGCATTTTTGCCTACTCTACGCCTCTTAACTCGCACAGTAACACATCGTAGCAGCTAATGTTTTTTTTTATGTGTCGTGTGTATATGATAAATGATTACTTCAAACGTAATTAGAAGGTGGGACGTTCATAAGCATTTTTAAAGAAAAAAATCCACGAGAAGTAAACATCGCAGAGTACGGTTCCATATAAGTACTATTTAAAATAACAAAATAACAATTTCCCCCGAAACGTAGTTTTCCTTTCGCAAAATCGTATTGAATTTTTGATAAGGTGGTAATATATTTACTAATCAATGCGAACGGAAATGTCCAGCCTTCTGTAATTATCGCCTTAAAAAATCCGTTTTCAGCTGATATATCGTCAAACAATGATGAAAAAATCGTACTTATTTTTGTCATTCTGAATAGCCAAGCGTATCTAGTTTTAGGATTCAGTTTTAAAGAAATAGATTTAGGACTTTCAGTTTCGGGATTTTTACACCAGATTTGGGTCGTCTGCCCTACTGTGCGGCGATGGCCTTCAAGTGTGGCGTGTAGGCGAGTCTGTAGTCAATCCATGGTTATTTCGAACTTTTCCGAAGCCGTGATGAATATCTACTTTCAGGATTTTCCTCCGCCTCGTGCAAACAAAGCTTAACTGAAGCGAGAGAATTACACCAAAGCGACAACGCGCCGCATTCGTGCGCACTCATTTTAGTAATATTTTGCATGATATATATTTCTCTCTGTTTTCATTCATATAATTATAAATAAAATATTTTTATCTATTAATGAAGCATAAATAAAAATGTAGTTTATCCAAAAACACGCATATGTTAGCAGAAGTATAAAATGCTTGCGATAGGCCTACGTGACATACTTGGGAAACAACCACATACGTCATATAAGGGATGATTTTTCAAAGGTTTCGTTCAATACGGCGGATATACTACAATCTATTCGCGATATCATCACACTTTCTGAATCAAACCTTTGAAAAATCACGCCACGTATGACGTATGTGGTTTTTTTTTCCTAAATATGGCTTTTATCGCAATCCTTTTATAATTTCGTTAACACAAAAGTATCTCATTTTTGGTTAAATTGAACTTTTGCATACATTTTAACTATACATTATAATAATTCATGTATTATGTGTATGAATAAAGACAGATATAAAATATGCGCGTTGGTAATGCTTAGTAAGAAATACTTCTCATTCAAAATATTATTAAACCGATTGCGGACAAATGCGGGGCGTTGCCCCGTAAGTGTATTTTTTTGTAGACTTGNTACTACAATCTATTCGCGGTATCATCACACTTTCTGAATCAAACCTTTGAAAAATCACGCCACGTAATACGGCTTTTATCGCAATCCTTTTATAATTTTGTTAACACAAAAGCATCTCATTTTTGGTTAAATTGAACTTTTGCGTACATTTTAACTATAAGTTATAATAATTCATGTATTATGTGCATGAATAAAGACAGAGATAAAATATGCGCGTTGGTAATGCTTAGTAAGAAATACTTCTCATTCAAAATATTATTAAACCGATTGCGGACAAATGCGGGGCGTTGCCCCGTAAGTGTATTTTTTTGTAGACTTGGTTAAGGTTTATTATACTCAGGTTAGGAACAAAACGAGATTTCTTATGGGAGAGTTTGGCACAGGGAAAATTTCCGCCGCCAGGTGCGCAGTGTTGCAAAATGTAACTTTTAATTAAAATATTAAGCTGCGTAAATAATAAAATAAAAATATTTTACTTAGTTACGAATTTATTTTGTATTTAATTAATTTTTTTTTTTTTTGCAATTGTCCTGTCCTTTAACGTACGAAATAGAGAAAATGTGGTACACGTGCGATACTAGCGCTTACCTAGTGGCGAAGATTTCCCCTTTGCCAGACTTTAAAGACCGATCTTCCCAAACTGTAGTAGAAGTAACCTTAACTTAGTTAAGGCGCCCGTCTACCTGGAACTTTTTCCCACGTTTAGGCCGAGAAGCGCGGGAGCGATAAGGGCGACACTGCCACGCGCATCAAGTACGCCATCGCCGCTAAACGCAAAGCTCTGAACTGGCGTGCAGTGTTCTCGTCGTGCTGCGTGTACCTATGGGACTTTCAGCGGTGACCATGTTATTTTATTAGTGGGAAGTCTTTAGGAAGGTTCAGTGCAGGCGCCTATAGTAGTTTTGTATGTATCTGATGCGTGAATTTTGAGCTACAGCGCCTTGGAAAGGCCGTTTTTAGCAGTTTTGGAGTACTCTGAATTGAAGTTTCTAACGTACGTGATTTTTTTAAAGTACTTAACAGCTCTCGTCTGAAGTGTGTGTTCTTTTCGTAGATCAGCACGTTGGACGCAAGCTTAATAGCTTCGTTGAAAAACGTGCATTTTGAACACTCTACAACGCAGTTCAAGCGCCAGGTAGACGGGCGCCTTAAAGATTTGTTTGCACGAGGCGGAGGAATGGGGTATACAGGATATACTGTGTTGGTGTTTAGTTTGCTGCCGAGCGCGAGGCACTGGCGAGGTCGGCGGCGGAGGCACGGGGCTAGGGCGCATGCGCGGGAGCTCATGTGCGGCGTCGCCCTCCCCCCTCTCAGACAATCTCGCCTCAGTCGAGCCTGCGTTATCGCGGCGCGGAGACGAGATCGGCCCGGCGCTCCTTCCGAAAAGCCCGTCGTCGCCGCAGGATGCGACACTCGCCGAGATGACTGTCCGCGGGACGCAGCTCCTGGCGCTGGCGATGCTGCTGGCGGCGGTGACGTGCCAGCTGGCAGGATCCCCCTCGCGCAAGAAGAACCGCGAGAACAAGACCAAGTGTCCGCACGTGAAGGCCATCAGGAACTTCGACCTCGACGGGGTGAGCCTTGGGACTTGATCCGCGCAGATTGCCACCTCACGATAATCTTCTTGCGCAGACTGTTTGGCGAGCACGTTTCCATAAAGGCATAGGCTAAC
>NQII01002314.1:58793-83465 GCA_002778355.1 Clitarchus hookeri
TTCCTAACCCTGCGCACCACTGTGTATAAAGACTGTTCACGGTACACTCTAAGCTCGAATCAGTGATGTTAATCACTGAAAGTAAGTTAAAAAAAAAATCTACTGCCGACTGGCAAATCCATGTACCCAACATTGACCTACCTCAATCATACACAACTGTCAAAGTCACATGGTCAAAAGTGATGGACGTGTTTGTTTATATCTTAATTTTGAAATGGCAAGCACTATTATATCAATAAAATACTTTTACCGATTTCAATTTAATCAAACTGTATTACAAATTGGTAAGAGGAAGTATAAAATCATCTATACACTGTTAGAAAACATGTCCGTAAATTTACGGAAAGTACCGGTTATAAATTATCCAGGAATCTTCCTAAAATTACGGACTCTTAGTTTTTTTTTTTCNTAAATTTACGGAAAGTACCGGTTATAAATTATCCAGGAATCTTCCTAAAATTACGGACTCTTAGTTTTTTTTTTTCAATTGCGTTCTCTCCGTAAATTCCCCATAAATCTTCGTAGATTCACGGAACGTGTCCATACAATTGCAAGTTGTTTTTTTAATCTGCTCTTTATAAAATGGGTAACAAAAAAAGTTTTACTTTCTTTACGCGGGCGTTTCACTGTGTATAAAAATGACTATAAAAAGCTTAATAACTTTTGTCCGGTAGCGGGATTTCAACACGAAAAAATATAGTGTCTGTCCAACTCCTTATTGACTCACCTGTGTTGTAAATATGGGATTCATACAACTGTATGTACATTTCTTAGTTTCTAGTCATGTTAGACTGTTTGCGAGTTTGTATTTTTTATTTCAGGTTTACAAACATCAGAGGTCTTCCACTGTGTATAACAGAGAAATGGAACAAAGTTTACATATTGGTCCTGTAGTGGGATTTTTACACGAATCGAAAAATTAACACTCAATAACTCGAACCACTCACCTATCACACCTTTACACGTAGTGCTATTTTTCGTAAATATGGATTTTACACGAAAGTGACGAACGCGCCTCTCTTAGTTTCAAGTCGCGTTATAGCGCTAGCTATTTTGTTTTATTTGCGGTTCATAAAATGAGGTTACGAAAAAATGGTTTTATTTTCGTTGTGTACACAGTTCGTTCTGTATACAGTAATGAATAAGAATAAAATAACTGCCACTCCATGAGTGATTCGCACTTACCTACTACTATTTTACACGAAGTAGTGTTGTGAAGATAGAACTTTATATGCTTCAGGTACCATCGGCATTGTTCGTGTCTCAAAATCGAAGCCGTAAGAATACGAAGAGCTTCCGTATTTTGCATTTAAGGAGCTCATTTCCGTTATTCGTCATTGCTGAGTGCCCTTCCGTAAATTAACTCCACATCTCCGTAAAAGTTTACGTAAATCTACAGAAATTTCTAACAGTGTAAGCACTTGTTTACGAATCAGTTTTCTAACCTAACATTCAAGCCATGCCGTTTTCGCTAGACGTGTTGGCAGAAAAGCAGTTCAATGTTGGGACACGGGGATTGGTTGTGCGCAGCCAGCGAGATAGGTCTACCTCCCTTTTAGTCTATGGGCAAATCAAGAAAATGAACTGGGAACAAGTGACTTACGGCAGTGGAATTCTCGACATTCAGTGGGAATCCTAACTAATATTATAAATGCGAAAGTGTGTTTGGTTGTTTGTTTGTCCTTCTTTCACGTCGCAACGGGGCAACGAATCCACGTGACATTTTGTACAGAGATAGTTGGAGGGCCGGGAAGTGACATAGGCTACTTTTTATCCCGAAAAATTATCACATTTCCTCAGGAATTTTTTTTTTGTAAAAATAGCGCTTGGGGTACAATGGTGCGTCAATGTAAGTTTTTAGTGTGGGACGAAAGCACAATGTCACACACAAAAGCGATAGAGGCCCTAAACCGAACTCTACAGGAAATACGAAACAATACAGTCATTATGGGAGGAGTGGTTGTATTACTGGCTGGTGACTTCCTCCAAACTCTACCGGTGATTCAGAGGGACACACCTGCAGATGAAATCAAAGCCTGTCTCAAGGCGTCAAGCTTATGGGCAAATGTCAAGAAATTCAGATTGACGACAAATATGAGAGTGCACCTCTACAATGACGTTGATACAGGACATTATGTTGATACACTATTAAAAATTGGAGATGGGTGGTTAGAAACAGATGCCGAGGGCTGTGTGTCACTAACGGGGGATTTTAGTAATTTGGTGCAGAGTAATGCGGAACTGATTGCTAGCGTTTACCCAGATCTACAAAGAAAGTAAAAGAGCTATTCTAGCACCAAAAAATGACAACGTTAGTGCTCTGTTCTGTGTTTATGATCAGTGTCTGTCTACTAACAAATACCGTTATTTCTCACTATAAGTTTGTTACTACGAATAACCACGCGAGCAACATTCAATGACGAAGTTTTTCACCTTGCACTCATTGAAATTGAAAAGCAAGTGCAGACATTGTCAGGAGAAAGTATAAAAATCATGAACTTTAATTTAAAAAAAACCTAAACAATAATTCTTTAGTCCACGCGAGCGGAGCCGCGGGCACAGCTAGTCACTAATAAATAAGTGATATTCAGCCATCATATTAATTAGTCATTAGGCACTGATTATCAGTAACTCATGTTTCACTGTTTTCTCTGATATGGCTCAGTTCTCACTGTTTCGGGTTTAGAGTTTTAAGTAAACACTTTTGAAGTCCAACTTTGAAAGAAAAAATATCACTGCCCGTATCTGCATACGTACTACATCGCACACCGGCATGCACGCTCCCAGTTCAGTTGGCGGTGACTAAATAAAGTAGTTCTTAACCCTTTCATTCCCACATTAATTTATGGTTTCTGGTATAGTAAATAAGAAATTTTTTTACGTGTGCTGTATCCTTAAGGCTCGGCTGCGCCCCTTTTGCAGAAATTCTTCGTTTTGACGCCTTAATTTCGGATTCATAGAAAATACTGACAATGTACGCTTAAAGAAAATTTACATTTGACGAGTTGTTTAATATTTTGTGCTGAAATTTAAGTGTGTGTTATCTTCCAGTTGTAAAAAGTCGAGAAAATACTTACGTTTTATCAATAAGTTCTCGCCATTTTGCGAGCAGGAAATAACACTCAGTGCGAATTAGATACGTTTAGGTATTGAACAACTAGTAAATTGTAAATTTTCTATAATCAAACATCTTCAACAATACCTCTGAAACTGAAATTGTGTCACGGAAAAGAAGAATTTCAGCCGAAGGGGTGAAGTCGAGCCTTGAGCAGTGTCAGTTCTGTGCACGCCAACCTCGTCCTAGAGAGCGCCCGCCCTTCATTCGCGCTTAAGTAAAACCTCACTTATTCGGCCTTAGTTTTTCAGGATTTCACGTATATCCGGAGTGACATTTTGAGCACAGTATATATGGTAGGGGCGTGGCCTTAGCCAGGGGGGGGGGGATACGGGAATTGTAACCCCTTACCACCGAACCTCTAAGTTTGTTAACAGTTAATACTAAAATTATTAATAAATCCTTAAGTGTAATAAATAAAATTTTGATTGCTGTAAACTATGTTGCTATGTATTATACAGTGAAGTATTATGTTCTCCTTTTGTATTTGTTTCAGTTAAGACGTGTGTCAGCACCGCTAATGTGTCTGTAACTTCCCACCCTTCACTTCAGTCAGCGTGACTCCTCCCTTGAGAAATTTCTGTCTGCGCCACTGACACGTGGTACTGCAGTAATATATATTTTTTTTTGCTAGAAAATCACTATCTCTCCTACTGAATACGTGTGCGCTCTTTTCCACATACAACACCGGCCAAGCTCACTGCATAGCGAAAAGCCTGCGTGATCGCCCTGCATGTGAACTTCATTCAAATTTCGATAACAAGTAACTTACGCTTTTCTACATTCTTCAGCGGGTTCGCAGTGTTGTGCGGAGAATTTATTTAAAATGTGTTTTGGTAGCTAGCCGTGTCCCGTTTGTCCGCCCTCCTGGAATTTAAATTTTTGCGTTTGGCAGAGGTGATTTTTTTCGGGGGGTTTTTTTTTTGCAGTGTCATTGCGCACTTGGAATTTTGTATTTTCGATTAAATTTATTTGTCTAGCAAACTGAAATATTTTTCAATATCTCGAATGAATCACGTATATTGAAGCCCAACAACCTACGTGATAGGTTCAAGGAAATATAANAATATTTTTCAATATCTCGAATGAATCACGTATATTGAAGCCCAACAACCTACGTGATAGGTTCAAGGAAATATAATATTTTACCAAGAATATACTTTAAAACAGTAATTACGGTAAAACGAATAGTTTTTGCATAGAAACTACCAGCATATAAAGTTAAATTGAAATGGTTTACGTGGCTTCGTAGATGTATCTTTTGAAAATAAAAGTCTGGCCCTATAAAACATATACGTTTACATACCCTACCACAGTACTACTTGTTTGCCAAATTTGGTACAACTCGGTTGATTGTTTCCAAAGATATAACAAAAAAAAAACCCCCTTGCTTTTTTCATGTAGCGCTATCTTACAAAATTGGGCGCGAAAAAGAGGCTATGCATGTTTGTATATTTGATGCTTCTACTAGCCACATTCAAAATACTAAGTTTGGTTGAAATGGGTTAAACGACATGGTAGATAAAGTAAATAAACTTAAAATATTTATGTGGCCGTTATTGAAAAAATTAGTGTGCCTTATCCACTTAAATTTCATACTTTTACTTGAAACAAAAGCCTGTCTAAGTTCAATGGTTCGACGACGCTCTGTCAATATACCAAATTTGGTTAAAATCAGTTAAATTATTCCCGATATATGACGTAGCACACTAAATTTAAAAAAAATCCGCTATTTTGAAAACAAGCATCCGACATGGTGGAAAACGATAAAAGTCGGATGTACCTCTTAAGTACTATACGTGCACCATGTTTGGTGGAATTCTGTTAATAGGTTAAAAAGGTTTTAGGAGGCACAAACACGGACCACAGACAGGAAAGTGATATCATAAGCCTGTTTTCCTTTCGGAAAGCAGGCTACAAACTAAGTTAGAGAAATAAACACTAAGTCCTTTTAAAAAATCTAACAGTAAAACTTAAATGAAATATTTTTTCCCCAAGATAATTACCCACATTTCTTAAGATATCACTGTAACAGTCGATGGAAATGGTAAGATATTTTAATATCGGCGAGCTTATGAGTGGATACGATTACCTACATGGTGATTACGAAGTAAGGTAAATCGTGCGACTTCACGTGAGCAAGTAGGAAATGTCGACAGATGCTGGCAGAAGTACACTGAAAGTCGAGTCCGTCGGTTACTGTCCTGCAAGATCTACGACCAGAACTAGAACCAGAATAAATTCACCCGCCATTGGTACGAGTACTATGTAAAAAGGAACTATCAACATTTCAGGCATTGAAAAAAGGGCTTCTTCCTCCACCGCACTGCGTTCTTGCGTATTTACTCTCGTCATTCCAACATGACGCAGAATAAATCATANAGGGCTTCTTCCTCCACCGCACTGCGTTCTTGCGTATTTACTCTCGTCATTCCAACATGACGCAGAATAAATCATACACGTGCAACATTTCTCCTAACTGCATAATATTATGTGCTCTCCTGCCAGATTTACAAACGAAGGTAACGCATATAAAATAACAGTTCCGACTGCGTAGTTTAGTCAACCTAAATGACAGCATTGTTGAATGGTGGCCTTGCTCCTACCTTTCGCGACTCGGTAAATCTACAGAGCTTNATGGTGGCCTTGCTCCTACCTTTCGCGACTCGGTAAATCTACAGAGCATGTTTTCAAGAACAGTTGATCATGTACGGCTTAATATGTCTGAATGAAAACGACCACAGTCGTGCACGAAACTCCAATACAAATTATAATGCAAACTAGATACATCTTGCAATTACAAACGAAATCAACTGTAAATTAACTATGGGCGACTTCGGAACAATAATTTCCGTCATAATAAACATAATCATCAAACACTGTGTAATTTATTAACGTAACACAGAAACGGATTACCATATCTTGAATAATTTTTAGATGGAAAATTGTTACATATTCATTTAGGCGAGTTATTTAATGAGCCTCTTATAGTGTCATATTATTTTTATTTTTAGACAATGTTTATAAAAAAATAATCTGAATCGCAAAATTTTATTTAAAAGGTTATTTTATGCATTCTTAAATATATTTGTGAACGAGATAATAAATGGGACTCACGCGAAGTGCAATCGATGGGGAAAGTGGCACCTTATATTCTCTCTNTATTTGTGAACGAGATAATAAATGGGACTCACGCGAAGTGCAATCGATGGGGAAAGTGGCACCTTATATTCTCTCTAAGAAATTAAAGCAATCAAATCAGAGAATTTGTGTTTATGGGGCCTGAAATGTGCCGTTTATTCTCATTATGTTTTTTTTTGTATAAAGAATACACTGGAAAACAACATATTTATGCGTCAGTGGCGTGTGGTGAAGTGTTGCAAGGTAAGGTGGTGCTTGCTCACGANACACTGGAAAACAACATATTTATGCGTCAGTGGCGTGTGGTGAAGTGTTGCAAGGTAAGGTGGTGCTTGCTCACGGCTGTACATTCTTGGTGCACGCAGCATGAGCCAGTAACCACAGTGCAGCCCAGGGAAACTGAGTGCACTCCGACCACTCACAAGCGAGCAGCAAGAGACCCATTACACTCGTCCTGTCACGTCAGCCACCGAGCTATGTTTTAGTGCTGGGAGTGTAAACTGGCAAGCAACAGTGTACAGCACACAGCTAATGCCAGCTTACCTTGCAACAGTTCACCACACGCCACTGCTATGCGTAAAATAAATGTATATAAACATTCCGACCCTTCAGTTCCTATTGGATTTTGAGTAAAGGAGGTGGCATCGGACCAAAACCATTTAGCCGATATTGATCCTTTTGTAGTTGGAGGTTCTCAATGCTGTTACGATTGTAGGTAACCGTAGGAGAGGGCGTGGCTTATAAAACTTAACTTATTAAAAAGTACATACCAACCTCTTATTGTCCGTTAACTTCGGACTCGCATTCAGGATGCACGGGTTTGAATCCCAGTCCGGCTCACCTGATTTCTGTTTTTCATGGTCCCTTGCCCGAGGTTCACAACCCGTATGTTCTCATACCAAAAGCTGGCAACCGTGGGTTGGGCTATTTACGGAAAATCTTTAGTAGCCGCTGTTCAAATATTTAGGGTCACGGGTACCTCAACTTTAGTTCAGTAACAACATGGCCAGTTCTTGCAGAAGGTATTACAATTTTCGTTACCTTCGTAAAAAAATAAAATTAAAAATTTGTTCCACGGCGAGCCATGTATGACTGCGGCGACTGCTTGAAGATGCGACAGTAGCTCGTGAAAAATACTTGACTTCATCTAACAAGAATATCCAAGACGAACTGCTACTGACTTGCGGGTGAGACAATGACGTGATAACCTCTAGTTACTCAGTAACTTCCCACGTGATGGGTGGCTCTTGTTTTGAGGAGGCGCGTGTACTAAGCAATAGGTAGCACGTTTCTCACTTTCGACTCAAATATAAACATATTACGCATTATATTTTGTTTATTTCCTTGTATAAAACTTGTAGAAATATAATAACTTAATACCCAATTTAATGTTAAATTGTTAACGCCTCAATTAGGTTAGTTTAGTTTTTGGATGACTAATTTTTTTTTCAGATTAGGTCATCCTTCCAAATGTCATCCTTCCAAAAAGGTCATCCTTCCAAAAAGAGATATTAAACGAAGATGTTTGGAAGTCTAGGTGTTCCGTATCTCATTGTGTTTGTTTTTTTCCCCTTTGATGTAGGGGCCACGGTGGTGTAGTGGTTTGACTATTTGCCTCCTACCTAGACGAACCGGGTTCGATTCCCGGCGGGGTTGCCCCCGGGTTTTCGTGCCAGTCGATGACGCTGATTGGCGGGTTTTCTCGGGAATCTCCCGTTTCCCCATCCTTGCATATCAGCGCTGCTCCATACTTACCTCACTTCATCATCATCGGCTCTCAAGACCTCGATGTTAAGAGCAGNCCTTGCATATCAGCGCTGCTCCATACTTACCTCACTTCATCATCATCGGCTCTCAAGACCTCGATGTTAAGAGCAGCTCAAATATCTTCACTCACTTCACTCGCTCTTTTATGTAAGTTCGGAGGTACGATTTCCCTCTCGCATTGGCAAGGCCTATGGCCTTTCCTGCAACTGACGAATCACGGCCTGTCTTGTATAAGCCTGGGATTCGTGGCTATCTTGGTCCTGGCGTAGTGAGTACAGAAGTGGGCAAAGGCCACTCCTTTGTACGACACTTGCACAAACTCAGTTAACTGTAATATAACTACATCTACCCCAAGTAACTTAATTATACCTACTCAATTAAAGAATTAATAATTTTCACTTTGTTTACCAAAAGTAATAACATAGTAGAAGAAATAAATTAAGAGAAACAATAACTATGCCACTCGTAGTAATTATCAATGCTTACAAAATTTAGTCTAGAAATTCCTACATGATTTCTTACAGAATTTTACTAACAGGAGACATAATGGAATAAAAAAAAAGTCATTGAAATTACCGTTTGCTTATTTTATGTTTATTGTAACTGAATTCCGTCACAGCAATACGTTTAGCCCAATTAAGCGTCCTTTCAGATTACGTAATAAATAATTTGAAACTATTTTTAAAGCATGGATTTGGTCTGAAAATGTTAAAGTAATACAATTTAAAATTCAAATCTTAATAAGCTACAACCGGAGAACACGATAACCTTGCGCACAGTCTCTAGGTTGAACCGGGCACAAAACTCACGTACTGAGATGAAGATTAGTGTGTGTGTCTCTCCGTGAATACAGACGAAACCTCCCGTCAAGGAGTAGGAGGCGAAAGGAGAACGAACAGCCGACGACCGCGCACCTAAAGCAGGCGGAGACGGACGGCGTCGGTTGTAGCGTCCCTTGGCACGCAAGAACGCTGACATCGCACGACGTCTTCGCAGCCGCAGCGCCTAGAAGCCTCAACTGACCGCATGCTTGAGGTCTAACACGCGAGGCGAGGCATTTACGTTTTGTCCCAAACCCCCACATCTCCTAACCTTGAGATGGCGTCAGCCCCGGGATTTGTAAGGTAGGCCGATCCAGGCGACGGCGTGGAAACTGCTGCTTACCTATTCACATCGAATATGACCCNCCGGGATTTGTAAGGTAGGCCGATCCAGGCGACGGCGTGGAAACTGCTGCTTACCTATTCACATCGAATATGACCCCACAGTTTCAAATGTTAACAATTGTGACCTAGGAATCATAGCTCCAGCGTTGGAAGAAGACGATTCCGATTGCAATAACCCTTTTTACAAGTGAGAAACAGCTAGATAATAATATAGTCCTATATATATGGCCAGTGACTTTTCGCGTAAAAATCGGAGCACTCAGTAGACTTCAATACTATATACACACCTCAGCTGTTGTTATNCCGGGATTTGTAAGGTAGGCCGATCCAGGCGACGGCGTGGAAACTGCTGCTTACCTATTCACATCGAATATGACCACACAGTTTCAAATGTTAACAATTGTGACCTAGGAATCATAGCTCCAGCGTTGGAAGAAGACGATTCCGATTGCAATAACCCTTTTTACAAGTGAGAAACAGCTAGATAATAATATAGTCCTATATATATGACCAGTGACTTTTCGCGTAAAAATCGGAGCACTCAGTAGACTTCAATACTATATACACACCTCAGCTGTTGTTATACCTCAATTGGCTGCTGGTGCCGTGTCCGTCTTTGACCAAGCCACTCAGGACTAAGTAATTCCGACACTGAACCTTCGTGATTCGTGCGCAAACGGTTAACACGGGCCAGAACATTTTTTAGCCAATCAAAGAAGCTGGACTACCCTACAGTGCTTTGGACAGTATCTTGTCTCGGAATCTTTTCGCGAAATATCACTGTCCCTAGCTATAGAACACGACAGTCTTCCTTTAACGCGTGCGCACGAGTGCACACCTACACATACGCACACATGTTGAAAGTGTTGCGAGATACGACGCGACACGAGACACAAAAGATAATCTTTCTTTAAATATGAGTTATGTTAGTCCGCGTCTGACAGGAATGGGTCGTATATTAACTTGAGGAAAAAAAAAAAAAAAAGAGTTTAGTTGTGAGGTACGACCAACCTGAAAATTTGTGCGCGAATGAAGCTAACTTCTAAAATATAGCATGATATCACTCTGAAATTCACTGAAGGTGAGTGCCAAGTCCAGGGGAAATTATGGGAAACTGCTTTCACTGATCCCTGATACGGCGTCGTAACAGGGTCCCGACATATGCAGGTGTGGTTCGTTTCACTGAGCCAGCTGCCTCGTGTAGTAGTCAGACCTTGTCCCTGCCAATGTAGCGCCTGCGGGGAAGTGGGCTGCAACCAGCAGGACATCTCCTGACGTCTAGGCGGCGGGCGGCCGCTTCCAAGAAGCAGTGACTAGAGTTGCTTGTCTGATTGGTTGTTGGGCTCGGAGCCCGGCCGAAACAGGATAATTGCTGCTCGCCGCCGGCTCTGCGATTAGACCCTAGTCCGTCGGGCTGCAAATTAGATTTTTAAACACAATTCGAACGAGTTTTGGGAACTTAGGTTCCTGGTTTCACGGGCAGCGCCGCCTCTGGGGGCATTCGAGAGATCGGCGGCGGATTCCCGTGTCGGTCTGGCTTAGTCCGACGACCGAACAGAAACGACACGGTGCTGCGCGCGCCCCTCAGGTGCGATCTCGGGACAGCATCCCTTGAGGAGCCAGACGGACTTGTGTAACTTGAACCACCTGTGACGGGGACTTGGAGGTAGTAGTTCTCGACTGGAGAGTATCCCAGGACAAGGCTGACTGAGTCTCGTCTTGGAAGCAAGAAAGACTGCTTGCGCCCGTTGGCCCTAGCGCCATCCTTGCTCCACATAGTGAAGGAAAGACTTACATAAGTGAGTTCAAAGGAGACTGTCAGTTATATCATCTCAAAAATAGGACTCGTATTTAATTGAGCACAGCTAGAAAGCTTCGTAAAACTGGAAGAGCTGTGAGGAAAGCCAGTTAAATGCGGTGTTAGTCTTGAGATCGTCAGTCAAGTGAGTAAAAATAAAACGGTCAATGTTTAAATTATTTTTAAACTGGATCTTTCATTGTAATATGAAGATTATAATTTCATGGATGCATATTAAGAAATGTTATTTTTGTTATTTAAGTGTATACAGCATTTTTTTGTACTACTTAATGCATTAAATTTTTCTGAAGAGTGTTTCATAAACGGAAAAATATATTCATATCAGGCGTACCTCGCAAACTCGTTCGCCCGGGGTTATAGCTTTCATGTTTGAAATCTTAAAGTTTATTTTTAAATTAAGATATTTCGTTAATCTTCCTAATCAACATTAACGTTAATTATGTTTAAGGGTGTTTATTCAAGGAAACTCCTTAACTGAACAGGTGGTCGTGGCTATTCTATGTTGGTAGACTCAGCGCTTTCGTTTCTTGGTAATGTGTGTGCGCAGGCGCTCTGGGGTCGGCGTCAGTTACTTGTCAGGAGGTCGCAATGTTTATAAGGCTCGGTATTGCTTATGACTGAGTAGCGTTAGACGCAGGAGGACCTACGTGACATCTCGGTAATACGCACATTGGTCGTGAGGCCCAGCAGTATGTTGAGTACCGCGTGTATGCCTACGGTGTGAGATTTACTTCTTGAGATCCTGGAGTTCGATTATTTAGTCAATTCCTTAGCTTGGTTAATTTGTGTAGTTATCCAAGAATATTTGGTAGCAGTTGATAAGTCAGCATGATGAATTATGGTCATTTATTCCGCCTTCCCTTTATATTTGGCTCTATTTTTCCTTAAGTGCCCTGTACGAGTAGTGTTCTTACGGCAAGCTCACTACCATTTATCGTTTGTAACGTTACAGACGGCGTAACCAACAGTTATTGTTAAAATTACTGCTTGTCTCTCCCGGTCAATATACACGTATATTTAATTGTATAAAAATATTATAGAATCTTGTTCGTAATGATAATCGTGTTGTCGTACTCGGTATTTACCACAACCGTGAAAATTATATACTAACCTATCCATGCCGTGGGTTTTCCCTGCGAACTTTCCTGAAAGCAGTCCTGTGCTATTACACGAATTTAAATAAACGTTCGCTTTGAAGTAATTATATCAGCGATCGAGTCTGTCAGGACTCGGAGGATTATGCAGGCATTACTGCACGTGAGTCATTTCCGATCGAACAGTAAAGAAGGTAAAGTGTTAATGAAAGGTCCTAGTGTTCAACATTGTTGGAAAATTAATTGCTAATCCTATAAAAAAAACTGCCTTAAAAATGCCATGTTCAACATTGTTGTAAAATTAATTGATAATTATATAAAAACTGCATTAAATATTCCATGTTTTACGTTGTTGGAAAATTAATTAATAATTCTATAAAAACTGAATTAAAAATGCCATTTTCCTACTACTTTAAAATAACTTTAAAGATAATCACTGTGCACGAATCTCGATTCCGTCATAATAGGACCAACCTCCTGTTATTAACAAGAAACTTTGTCGCTTTGTCCTCCATCGCCATCGCGGGAAGTTTCATTCTAGGACGAGCGCACTGCACACACCTACAGCATATTGGATGTGCACAGAAACGCTGTGAGCTGATGACTCGAAGCGACTCACCTCTTGGTATCGTAAACTGCAGTGCTAAACTGATATGATTCTTCCCTTTTTTACTCCCATGCATGGCGCGAACGCGGGCACACACAAAGACAGATGTTATACGGCAGCTGCTGTGACGCACGCTCGGTTTGCAATATAATGCGTATACTAGGAAATCTCACGCTTAGCTTATTTGAACCTTTAAAATTAAGGCATATCGAAATGTTTGTGCCTTGACACACGTTTAGATATGCCTAGATACGTATTTTGCCATCGTGGTAAATTATTGTAATTTTATTTTAATTTCCATTATATATTTAATTCATTTGCTTCCTAATAATTGCTTATATACAAAACTTGTGTTTTTAAATAAGGATTTGCCTCTTTTATTAAAATTCCCTAACTGTTTCTTTTATTTATGTTTTTAATTATTTTTTAAGATCTGAATTTTATTTGACTTAATTACGACAGTGTTTTCAGGATTATATAGCATTGCTGTGTAGCATTGCGAAATTTTGTCAAATACTTATCCGCATAAATGCTGACACTAACCGTGAATATAACAGAAGTTATTATGAACTTCCAGTAGAGGAGTATTTTAAATATGGACTAATCTCAAATTCTTATAGGGGTACAGTGTGCTGTGTGCCAACATTTTCCCTAAGAAGATTCTGTAATGTGTGACTGGTGTCGCTCTCCCGCGGCTACTGGATTTCGCGGTGCGCGAATGTTGCGACTCGATCGTGTTCTATGCAGAGAGTAAACATATTTACTTTATGGTTCTATGTAGTGCTTTCGACTCATTGGCTCTATTCTCCCCTCCTTCTCCCTGTGCTTTCGCCAGTCCACTTGGCCGTCTGGTCAGGCATAGAACAGAGATTATTTATATATAGGTCATGTACTTGCAGTCCCTTTGAACCTTTGTTACATTCGGTGAAAGATGTCACAAACTACAAACGCAAATGAAAAAAAAAATGACAGTGGTTGGAAGTTTATAATGTCGACTTTTCTCACGTTTATTTGTAGGTACAAGAAGTTACTAAAACTATAACTAATTAGTCTACTTTCCTCGCAGAAATGCACCATATGCCCGTTGTTCGTAGTCGTGGCTACTGTGAATGCGCTTCTGAAAACGGTCCACACATCACCTACTATCATAGCTTAGTTTGAACTGCAAAAATACTCATTCAACACTTTTATATAGGTTGAAGTATTTTAAACTGTAAAAACACACATTTATCTGCTACCATACACTGGTTTAGATGGTCCTGTGGGAAATGGGAAAGTGTACAAGCCAACATAACCGTGAGGGGGGGGGGAGAGAATCCCCTCTCTCATAAAATATTTTCCCTTGCTCATGCAAGAAAAATTAATTCCTTGTCAGGGAAGTCCCATCCCCCCTCCCACCTTGAAGAGTAATAATGCATTATGAGTAGGGACAGGTGTTTTTCGGGAAAAGATTTCAAGACCAGTTGTACTACAAAGCACTTTAATTCGTATGCACTTTCGTGATTGGACGGTTTTAAATGTCAAGTGCCTCAAGTGTCTTGTCCGCGAATCATGGACGTTCAGTATCGGAGTACTTTATTACGATTGGCCCAGTCAAGTAGGAACGTGTCTTCTCACGCAGACACGCGGCCAATAACCAAAAGGAAGTTGTGGTTGTGGACGTAGGGACATTGAAGTCTAGCATGGCCATAAATGTTTTCGCGAAAAACACCTGTCCCTAATTACGAGCGATGAAATGTATCGTTTCCATGTATAAACGATAGCAGATGCCTACTTCAGACGGATGGAAAGTACGGGCTGGGAAACACACGTGGCCACAGACGACTAAAATACATTAACTGTCAAAGTACAGGTTTTCGGAGCAGCGCTAAATTTCGTGTCGACATCGGCGTATTTAATTTCGCGTCAGGCGCATAATGAGGGCATAACATGGCAGTTTATTTGTGGTACATAAGTCAGTGCATATATCTGCCACCAGATCCACTTCGCATGGAGAACGCGAACTACCGAAAAGTCTCGAGTTCACTTTCCCTTTCCTCAGCAAAAAGTTTAATTTGCAACATATAATTATAATTAATATGAATAAAAACAGGGAGAAACTAGGTGTGTTGTTAATGCCTAGTGGTAAATAGTTCTTACTCAAAATATTATTACATTGAGCGCGCACGAATGTGGTGTAATTTTCTGGACTCTGCTAAAAAATATTTGCACGAGGTGGAGGAACATCCTGGAAGTAGAACTTTTGCAGGGCTTCATAAAAGTTGAAAATAACCGTGAATGTACTATAGTTATGGTCCATANATCCTGGAAGTAGAACTTTTGCAGGGCTTCATAAAAGTTGAAAATAACCGTGAATGTACTATAGTTATGGTCCATACGGTATAAGAAAACCACTTTCTGACAATCAGTGAGTGGCAACTTAACATTTACGAAACAAACAAAGTGCCATTTACAAAATCCTTTATCAGCTGATGTACGAACGAACAAAAAATAAAATTACGTTGGCTATTCTGAGTGCACTGCCGATGCACATCAGAAAAGCAGAAAATACGCGGATAAGAAAGAGTTCTTAGATTTATTAATACATTTTATTTTACAAGGTCACAAAACAATGGTTGTTAGTGTTAAAAACTAAACTTTGTGATAATATAGTTATGTATAGGTGTTCAAAATGAAATGTACAATAGAACGATACGACGTAGAAAAGTTTTCTGAAGTTGTGCTAACTTCAGAAAGCTTTTTCACGTCGTATCATCCCTCTCCAGCCTCGCTTTCAACACGTCCTTGATATTAATTCCAAAAGCATACAGAAATATTGCATAATATTGTTGAATTATTTTTTCTAGTAATTTGACGAAACGACACGAATTTGAAATATATTTTCAGCCTGTAATATAAGAACTATCAACTTTAAAAAAGAAGCTATCTGTTGGCCAAAAAAAGGGTTGCTCAAACTTCGCCGTGACGTGCTGTGAGTGCCATCTGTTGGATATTTTGCGAGGTATTACCAGCCAGAAATGAACCGCTTTCCTGCGCGATATATAACGAATTTACAAACAGATGCCAATAGTTATATTTTTCCACGAGCTCTGTATAATTTTTAAAGTAACATATATTTCATGTACAACGATTTGGAGTAGAAGTAATTTATATTCGGCCGGTAATCGTTCGTCTACGTAAATTATACGCCATATTGTTCTCTCGAAACCCATCTCCTTGTTTCCGTAGAAGGTGAGACACGCGTTAATAGTTTTTAAGCAATTGTAACGTTATTCCACGTCACATATTTCCAACTCGAATATATTAGCTATCACGTCCAAAGTGTGATAATAAATACAACAGACCGTCTCACAAATGTTAACCCAAATTCACTATCTCGGACAAATTAAAAAAGAGTTAGCAAATATTGAATAATTTGCAACATTTTAAATTTTTTCTTTTATAACCTACTTATTTTTTTTAGACAGATGTCAGTCTTAAAATATCTTAAAATTTGTTTAGCATTACAGTACAATGACAAGTGGATTAGCTGACAGCGTGTTGATAAAAAATACAGCCCCGACTTGACGGACCAGCTGATGGCGGAAGGATACGTAGTCAGATGTAAACAGTGGCGCTACTTTCGCCGAGCTGTCAAAAAGAGGCCTTCTTATATGGTACAGGATATATCTGCGGACAATCATTAAGTAATGGGCTAACATAGTTGGCAGCGGATGAGTGTCCCTATTTGGTTGAAGGTTATGGAAAGGCCTCGCAATGCGCGAATTTCTGAAATATAAACCCAAGAACAGAACTTGAACTAGGTGGTATACTGTATTTTGTTGTTGGTTAGATTTGTTTACAAGATATGTGAATGCCGGGCGCATGCGCTGTAGCCACGGCCAGGGCGGTCCTCCGACTGCCTGCGAGCGACTCCCGGCAGCGCTGCGGCGCGAACAAAACAATGGCGGCGTGGTGGCGTCGGCCGGCGCCGCAACGCAGCACCCGAGTTGGCTGTGGCGGCGTGGATATTGCTACCCCGGTACACCGACCTCACACGTGGGAACGTAACTTTCAGCGCGCCATTCCTTCGCAACCTACACACTACGTTTGGCGCGCAATCGCTTCCGTGGATCGCTCGCAACGATCGCCTACCTGCTGTTTAGACTGCGTTGCAGAATGTAGAGAAAAAAAAAATTATAGTCCATTCATGGTTACTTTCTACTTTTCTGAAACCCTGCTAAATATCTGCTAAAGGCTATTCGCGGTAAAGTGAGAACTTTTTGAAGCCCTCTTATTTGGAATAATAGTCAATAAATACATTTTATTTTAACCTTAGACGTTAACTTTCGATACCGGTGAAAAATACGTAGAGTGTTTATTACTTACATGGCAATATTTATTTTAAAAAAAGTGGTGGAAGTATAAAAAAAATGGCTGATAGGAAAAAAGTAACTAGGGTTTCAAAAGTGCTCACTTTACCCTGAACAGCCTATATCAGGTTATACGGTATCTCCGCCCTACGCAAAGCTTAACCAAGTCTAGAAAATTACATCTAAAGGACAGCTCACCGCATTCTTGCGCTCTCACATTCAGTTTAATAAACATTTTTGCATAATAACTATTTCTTACTAGGCATTGCCAGAACACTTATTTTCACTCTAGTATTATTAACGTTAATTATAAATGAAATATTATAATTTCTAAGCAAAATATAATTACAAGTCTGGTTTAAACAAAAATAAGATATTTTTATGATAACAGAATTATAAAGCGTTTGTGATACATGACATATTTAGGAAACAACCCAGCCCACCTCATACATGGGGTAATTTTACAAATGTTTTATTCAATAAGTGTGAAGAAACCGCCGTAAGACTATAACCGTGTCCCGAAATTGTTTACTACAAGAACAAAAAAACATACTACGGAAAAGGACTCTACAGTACTTTCAAGACATCACGCATGCTGTAAATCTCATTTTGGAGCCTCCCAACGACCTTAACATACGACTTCCTTTTTTAGGCTGCTGTATTTTTGAACACACTGCCCGGATACGAACGAGCCTACGATATAAGCCTGCATTGGACCTTGCTACACTCTTCCCATCAATAAAATGTGGGGTTTCCGCTTGAAATCCCGTAGGTAGACGCAACACGACGAGGACACTGCACGCCAGTTCAGAGCCTTGTGCGTAGAGGCGATAGAGCACTTGACGCGCGTGGCAGTGTCGCCCTTCCGCGCTTCTGAGCATCAACCGCAGGCTCGCGACCGCCCTAGCATTCTTACCGAACTTACACATCATTCTGTATTATAAGATGTCGTTTCTGCATTTTCTTCAGTGCAATTAATTTTCATCAAGGTTTTTGTTATGAAAATATTCTAATAAACAGTATGAGTGAGTGAAAACATTTGGACGGTTCTTAACATCGAGGTCTTGAGAGCCGATGAGGGTGAAGCGAGGTGGGTATGGAGCAGCACCGGAATGAAAGGGCGGGGGAAACGGGAAATCCCGAGAAAGCCCGCCGACCAGCGGCATCGTCCGGCACGATTCCCAAGTGCGAAAATCCGGGAGTGACCCGGCCGGGAATAGAACCCGGTTCGCCTTGGTGGGAGGCGAGCGTGCTAAACACTCAGCCACCGCGGCCCCAATAAACAGTATGGAAGTCATCAATTATTATTGGCGCTTTGACTTCCAGTGCCATTAATACCCTGGCGTTTAGTGGCAACAAATTCGCCCACAGTACTGACAAGCTGTCTGTCCCCCCCCCCCCNAAGTACGGGGGCCGCGGTGGTGTAGTGGAGAGACTACTCGCCTCACACCTAGGCGAACCGGGTTCGATTCCCAGCTCGGTTTCTCCCGGATTTTCGCATGTGGTAATTGTGCCGGACGATGCCGCTGGTCGGCGGGTTTTCTCGGGGAACTCCCGTTTCCCTCGCCCTTTCACTCCGGCGCTGCACCATACTCACCTCGCTTTACCCTCGTCTGCTCTCACGGCCTCGCTGTCTCTTCACTCACTCTAGAAGTGAGGTACCTACGATCAGATATGCTGCGGTCACTTTCATAAAAGGCCGAGTGACTCTCGGCGCTGGTAAACTACCACTTTCACTACTTTGACAGGACAACCTGCAAGTCTTGCGACGACATTAGAAAGAGTCGGTGGTGTAACTGTTATGCATATTAGTAGTTAAACAGCAATGTGTAACTTACGCTCTGCCCAACGAACATTTCATCTGCTAGCCACTTGTTAAGTTAGCGATCAAGCCGCTCCTGAAGCAACATGATTATTTACACGAATGCAGAATTTTATTATTCAAATTTGATCATTAAGTTGCATGATAGCTGCCATGCTTCCAGCTAATTGTTTCAATCACGTAAACATAGTTTCGTCCTTAATTAAGATACAAAATTACCTTATTAACAAAAAATATTTATCTTTACTAAATTTGGAATGTAAAATAGTTCCTCTTTTTCTCGCTTAGGAACTAATGTTCTTATAAACTAACGGGAAGTTGAAAAATATCCTAGTAGAGATTTCATTCTGAATATTTCAGAACAGAAACGTGTTGTGAGTGATGTGCTAATCACTGTGTGTTTCAACTTAGCTGAAATACGTGAGAAGGCTACAATCAAGTAACCCTTGAACTGGAGACCCGTTCCTTTTTTTTTTTTTATGGTCGGGTGTAAATTTAAGCATCGATTAATCTGAAAACAGGATCACCAGTTGCTAGAATGCACTATATTACGTATACACTTGAGTTTTTACTTTGGTTAGTGTCCACGTGTCTTTGCGGAAAGACATTTTCTTATCTCACTGGGCCAATCAGAATTAAGTACTCCAGCAGTGGACGTCCGCGATTGGCAGCGGGGAGACACTTGGAACACGTGACAGTTAAAACCACCCAATCACGAAAGCGGATCCGAGCACGAGTATTTTGGAGTTCAAGTTGTCCTGGAGAACATCCACCCACTGCGATTGGAAAGGGCGTGATCTCCTTCTATTGACAGCATTCAACTGCTGTCAATTAGAGCCCTGACCGAGCTCAAATAACTATGGTTATGGATGTAGTCCAGTCTGGTGGGGGAGTGCACACATCTAACAGCCTGGTGTGACAATAAGTATACACTGTATGCAGCCTGAAGTGGCAAACTAATAAGCCTGGATGTTTATGCAAAGACCTGATCTGCACTCCCCTCTAACTGCTCAGTAAGTTGTCTCCTGTTATACCGTTACGGATAGGGCACAGGAGGAGTAGCCCTGGTCAAACCCCCGCGGCACTTCGGTGTCGATAACATTGTCCTGGAATGTTCTCGCAAAAAAAAAAACAGGCGCCTCTACGGAGACGTTTTCGTCGGCGAACACTATAGATCCGTGGTTCTCCTCGCGTGTCCAGGGACAGGACACGCACGACGTGTGTGATCGGAAACCATTCTCCGCGGACTGTCAGCCAACCAGCAGGCTGCAAGCCCTCCCTACTGCCCGCTATCTCCCTAAAGCTATTTATAGCGCCTGCTGAAGTTCCGTGTCTCCGAGGAGGAATGCCTTGTCGACGAGGCTGGAAGAGTACGAGGGGTTTTTTTTTATGAGGCGTCATTTTTTTTTGGAAGACTGCTGCGTTCCACGAGCGTAGGGCCCGCAGCGAAGGGAGGCGACCCGCGCCGGATATAGCTCTTCCGGTGCACTTGCACTTCCCGCCAATGCCGCCCTTACGTTACCCTAAAAATAAGTCCTTCCATCTCACATCTTATTGTTGAACTTATATGGCAATGGTGTAGTTGAAATGTACTCATAATTGAATTGATTTTTTTTCCCCAAGATCCTTGTTGACTACAAATAATGAACAATAAAATATACCTTATTTACCCTGATTTAGTTTGACTACTGCATATAGAAACCCATATACATATTTTATTGTTTAATATTATGTGAATCGGAGGTAAAGGGTACTATGTCACAAATATGGAACTGTAAAGGAGTGTTCTTTACCTCAATACCATGATGACACATACTGGCCTTTCCTATTGGTTAATTCGCCTATTATTCTTTGTAGGAAATAGTGCTTTGAAACCCCAGAAAAGAGCACGAAAATACAATAAGACAATGTCAAAACCTCGGTTTTGTAAAATATACATATTTCCCTCTATATTATTATTTATATAACCCTCGATGCACAAATTTGTTAACGGATAGAGGATGCTGTTTAAAATAATTGTGTGGTCTGTTTCACATGTTTACACTGGTTGAGAATATTTTCTCCGTCTGTTACGTTATAAATATATGTTAACGATTAGTCAAGGAAAATAATGGCGATTTTAGGGAAAATATTTTTCCTAAGCGCATCATTATGTAGAATTTTAAACGTTTTATGTAGATGTGAGAATGTCTTCAGTCATCGATAGTAAACTTGTCTTCTGTGATTGAAATATATTACTCGTAGGCATGGCCACCTGTTTTTTGCGAGGGAAAAAAAAATTACTCTCCGATTAGACTTCAATACCCTACGTGCACACTTCCATCTTTCCTTTGGCTATTGGCCGCCTGTCTTTGAGTGAAGACAGTCTGTTACATGAGTGAGCCAATCACAATCACGTTTCTTCGTTACTGAACGTCCGTGATTGGCGGGAAGAAAGATAAGACGCGTAACCAAATGATCCAATCACGAAAGGGGTTCTGAACTAAAACTTTTTGGAACACAACTTGTCCTAAAATATTTTCGCGAAATACTACTCTTAGGAAAGCGCGATTTTGGTCAATTATAAACTACTAATAGCATTTAAAACTTAACTGTAGTGTAACTCGTAGCAATTTTGTACGTTTTAGAAATATGACAAGAGAAAAATAAATGAAAAATCCATGTAATTCCTTGTGAAATGGTTTTTCCCGGGATCATTTACCTAAATATATTTCTAAGCAATTAAAATTTATTTTAAATATAAGATTAAATTATTTTTTTAATGTACAACTTATTGTACACGACTGTCACGGATGGGACCAGAAGCCAAGTAACTGGATTCTGAGTAGCTAACCGTAGGAACAGATTTCTTACAAATGCAGATTTAGTTTCGGTAAGTACACTGTAAAAACACTTGTAATTTCTACTGAGAAATTCTTTGTGATTTTACAAATGCTAGTAACAATACAAAGAGTTCTCTTGTAAAACTACTCGTTTGTAAAACTACAAGGTCCGTGTTTGTAATGTACCTCAATAAATGTTTGTACTATACTGGACCCTGGCCATGAGCTTCAGCAAAATGGCGCACACTCAACAACGTAAAACCGTATATACCTGTTTGTGCAAAAACTGTGGGTGATGTAAAGTGTAGCTGCGTGCAAAAATAAATGTATTGCAAGTTAGAATAGCGTACAACATTTAAAACAACTCAAATTATCATAATGAAACGTGACCGTATTATTCATTAACTGGTAATGTTTCCTAGCTACACAGAACTCTTGAATCGGCTATCTATGCCTCGTTGTTAAGAGCCGTCCAAATCTCTTTACTCAACAACAAAACTCTTCAAATGAAATAAATGTACCTATTCTTCTTAACCAAATAACTTGTAGGTGCTTGCAGTGATATTTACTGTACAAATGTACTTTAAGTTCGTAAGTCAAGTTGGTCTTGAGGTTAAAGGTGTCGGCTAATAATACATTGGGTGTGAGTTGTAGTCCCCGTGATGGCCAAGAGTTGTTTTTTTCTTTTCGTAAATTGTATTTTGAATTTTTTTTTATTTATTTTTTTTTTTTTTTTTTTTTTTTTTTTTTTTTTTTTTAGTTATTCTCTGTTATTAATTTACCACATTTGTTTTCTATAAAAAAAAATATTTGATGTACATTTCTCAATAATGTCAATTGTAATACAAGGTTATCATTTGTAATATTATAATTAAATGTTTTGCAGATTTTACAAGGAAACTAGTAGTTTCTCAAAATATTTTCTTAGAATGTAAAGGATAAATACCGCATGTTTGTAGGAAAACGGAAATTTACTTTACGCTTAAAAACAAATTAAAGATAGGTTCAAACCATCTACCACTTCGCAAGGTTGGCCCGACAAGGGAAAAGGTTACATTCTCTTTGTTCTTGGATAGAGGAGAGCAAGGTATAAGCGCGGCGATTGTCAACTGTCAAGAATGTGGCCTTCTTATATGGTACACAGTATAAAGTGGCCAGTCCGGGTAAAGTTGCCATAAGCAGTTTCTTTGCTGGAGAGTGCTGCAATCTGGTGGCGAGGATTTGAAACCTTTAAGAGGGAAGCCATTGGTTTTCTGAGAGCATCTGGGCCGGTTGTATTACAAGTTGTTGGTTTTATTAAAGTTTTTGTGGTTTTCTTCATATCTGATGGCATAGGGAGTGATGAATAATGTTAATTTTATGTCAGTATGTAGTAGGTTTATAATTATTTACTATAATCTCACTAAAATATTATGTATTATGCTTTAGAAGCACTTGCTATAAAACTGAGTAGACTTCTTAGTTTTTCCTCTAAACAAGCCTTTGTGTAGTGGCGTCCAAGAGGGCAAAGTGGCCAGCCACCTACCTTGAATTAATAGTCCAGCTATTTTAGGTTTTAACATTTAAAAAATACTATAAAGCCAAAAATTGGTAGATGTGTTCTATTTAGTGTGCTGAAAACCATACTACAAGTACCAGAGTCTCCAATGCTGGCTTCATGTTGTTTTACGCGCAACAACGACACTGTAAGTGGCATTCCTTTCTTAACATCGTGTTTCACCTCGGCTAAAGGTAAAATTATTATCCTATGTTGATTCCAATAGTCTCATATACGATAGTAGCCACGTATTTTGATGCATAAATTCACGCTGACAAAAAAAAAAGTCCTTCGTTCTTCTTGCAAACTGCGTGGTTTTACATGTTGCATGCGCTTGTCCAATATCAGCCACTTAATGCAAAAACAGTTTATTTCAGCGTTACGAATTACAAGCAGTAACTAACACTTCTGTAAACTTTGAACAGTTGTATTATAAAGTGAAGAGCAAAATTACATTAAAAATGAGAGCACATATTGAATGTACAATACTCAGTTTTGAACTTCAAACTGAACGTTTTTACCTAAAACAGAAAAAGAAATCTTGTTAAGCAATCATCTTAAAAAACATTTATTTTGGTAATCTGAAGCAGATTTAGCCAGCCTTGTTGCACTTCATCTGGATAGTCTACGCCCTCAAATTCTTTCCAAGGCCACTGCGGCAGGTTCGGCTCTTGCAGTGGACGCACATCACGCAGCAAGCAAGACCCACAGTTGTGCAGGATCACTGAGCCTCGCTGTCAGACGCGCGGCCACAAGATATCCTCAGGAACTCACCCGAAGTAAGCGTCGTGTGCTTTGTCACAGAAGCCAGCGTTTTGCTACGTGTATTTCATCCCCGAGACTCAGGAGAAACAAAATTTCCCTCCCATTCTTGTACCTGGATAAAATTGCTTGAGACACGCGTGACATGACAAAATGCCGTGTAAATGATCGAAATGGGGGAATGCTTATCTGCAAGTATGCCCTCGCTGGACGCAGCTCACGTGCAGGTCTCGTGAGTGGAAGCATCGCCAACACAACAGGTGCAGCGGCAGTTTGCCTGGCAAGAGCACGAGCAAATATCCCGCCCCGGAGTTCAGCTAAGCTGAAGGCGGGGGCTGAGGAGCATCCTGTAAGTAGAACTTCAGCAGGGCTTCAGACGAGTTGGACGTAGCTGCGAAAGGACTGCACTTCGGCGATCCCCTTCAACAGACTACCGAGTTCCCCGGGCTCCCGGAGTGGAGGGCTTTATTCCCTGGCGTGTCGCCTTCTGGGCGGAGAGCTGTACACTGCCCCGCTGTCTGATGTCGCCGACACATGCGAAGCTGTTTACGAGCCGTGCCACGGCCCGAGTCGAAGGTCACTAGGTCATAAACAACGCGCCAGCGTGGCGGTTCCAGCGCCTGGTCGAGACAGCCCGAGTGGCGGCTGGAGGCAGGATATACCACACG
>NQII01002314.1:94703-152651 GCA_002778355.1 Clitarchus hookeri
ACCCAGTGGAGAACTTGCCTACTTGCAGAACGTGAACTCCTTCGCATATGCGTATGTCATTCTACGCCCTTTACAATGTCGGAAATTACGCCTGGCCAGAAAAGTGGTGTGAAATACGTAGAGACAATTTGCAGTAGGCAGCCACGCACCACCAACGATGTGCATCTGTATAGTCTATTCGTGGTTTCTTCGTACTTAAAAAAAAATAAAACCTTAGAAAAGTCACCCCACGTATGATGTGCCATGAACAACACGCGTTTTATGCTTGTCTTAGCAATAAATGTATCTTATTTTTTTGTTAAACTGAACACTTACTTCTGTTATACCTATAAATTATCATATTCCATATTTAATAAATATGAATAAAGCCAGAATTGGAAATGTAAGAAATAGTTCCCATGCGAAACGTTATTAAACTGAGTGCACACGAATGCGGCACATAGTTCCTTCAATCCTTACATACCAACTTTTATTTACGGTTTCAGGCGTTGCACAGTACACATTATATGATGCGTGCTGTACTCAAGTCGACACACTACTTGTTTCGTTGTCACATGCAATGAGCTGTAGGCTGTATGTTCGGCTACTGTAATATGCACCAACTATGACCTAGACCAGTAAGACGGTTTGCGAATCATTTACCCACAGGTAAGATCATTGATCACTGAGATTCGCAGTGTGCAGTACAGACCAAAAATTACCTGCACTTGCGAATTGTACACACCTGCGCTCACTGGGTTTAAATGGGTTAATGTAACTGCATAGTCCATTCACGGTTACTTCCAACTTTTCTGAAACCCTGCTAAAGTTCTACTTCAAGGATATTCCTCCGCCTCATGCAAACAAAAGCTTAACCGAGTCTAAANTTCTGAAACCCTGCTAAAGTTCTACTTCAAGGATATTCCTCCGCCTCATGCAAACAAAAGCTTAACCGAGTCTAAAAAATTACACCAAAAGGACGGTGCCCCATATTCTTGCGCACTCAATGTAATACTGTTTTGTATAAGAACTCTTCCTTACTAGGCATTACCAACACATTTATTGTCTCCCTAATTTTATTCGTATTAATTATAAATGACATAAGTATTACAATTGTTAGATAAGATATAAGTAAAAGTTTATTTTACCCAAAAATAAGGTATTTTTATATTAACACAAGTATAAAATGCTTGTGAAGAATAGGACATAGAAAATAACTACGCACGTCATACCTGGGGTGATTTTTCAAAGGTTTGATTTAAAAAAAACCAAGAGTTAGGACGAACACTTCTCTTAAAAAATACAAACAAGAGAAAAAAAACTGTTAATTTATAGCGACAAGGTGCGTGCAGGGTCTGTAAGGACAGATGCATGTACATGTTTTAGGAAGTGCACCAATGGTAACCAAGATGGACTGTACCGTATTTACTATTGAGCAACTTGTGAAGTTTTGTCAACATGGGGCGGAGGAAAATCCTGGAAGTAGATCTTTAGCAGGGCTTCAGAAAGTTGGAAGTAACCACGAATTGACTATATTAAATATCGACTCTGGAAATTAAAATATGGAGGAATATATTTAAATCCAAGATGTCGGGATGCTTCTATTTTTAAGTTAGGGGATCTGTAAAACTTATTCATATAACAAATGAAAATCGCTGTTATTTTACGGTCTTCGACTGCCGTGCTCGCCAAGGCGTCGGCCCACAATAGATACTCACTCAGAGACGAAACGGCGTGATGGCTCCTTCGACGTGGACGTACCCGTTCCCTTATTGGCTTTGCGAGGCTCTGGAACGTACCTTGCGTCTGAGTGGCTACTGCATGCTGCGAGAGGTTCGCTATTGGCTGGGCTGCCGGCTGGCAAGTAAGCTGCTGATCGCTGATTGAGGAGCGGCGTTCCGGTATCCTCTTGGTCAGTGACGCCGTTTTGCTGACGTGTGCGGGTGGAGTTCGCGGAATAAGCGCCTGGTTCACCTCTGCACTCTCAAGTCCTCTGTGGTTGTGTATATTTTCGACTTTAGAGAGCCATTCGAAACAAACCTAAGAAACACACCTCTGTAATGTGGAGGTCACTTCGCCCTTCGTCCTTCTGCATGTCACCGCATTGTATAATTCCAGTTCAGTGTGTAAGATATCGTGGAAAACATCATCAAAGGGCGATGCGGATCATTCGCATAGAAGTATTAATAATGCCCTAAATTTTTCACGCTATTTTAAACGAAATGTCTGAGGAATTCATTTTTATTTATTTATAAGTTTTCATTACGTATTTAATTCACTTTAACACGTTGGTTAACTGGCATGTATGAGTTAAGTTATAATGGGCTCTAAACTATATTGCGTGCGCCTAAATCTTATCGTGAAATTATTGACATTTAAAAATCATTCTAAGAATTATGCACGCTTTATTCTGCGCTTGAGTAGGAACGTGTATAGCGTTTGAGGTTAGAACACCGTGTATATAAGTGAGTGCTTTGAAACGTTTTCGCACTTTGTGTGATCTAGTTTTAATGTAAGTAGAATATATCCCAGTTAGACAAAAAAAAATTATTCACACGGAAGTGTAGGTCTGTTGAAAAATCAAACGTAAACAAACAAGTTTATCACTGTTGACCATTATTTTTTTTTACAGTTCAATTGGCGATGTGTGAGTTAACTCGTTCAGACCCAGTGTACACATATTGTGCACACAACACACAGGAAAGTTATTTGGGGCCGGTACTGGACACTGCGAGGCTCAATGCCCAGTGATCTTCTTTGTGGGTAACTGAATCGCAAGCCACGCCACTTTTCCAGGATATGAATGATTCATATTACTACAGCCAAAAACGAATTCAACACTGGCTGTGACAACGATACAAGTGTTGTATTGGCTTGAGTGTAACGCGCAAAAAAAAAAAAACTTTTTTGCAACACCTGAAGCAGTAAATTAAAGTGGATCTGAAAGGGTTAACACTTGAGAGTGCGGTACAGATTTGCAGACATTCGGGATAAGTTAAAAGTAAGTCAGTCCCTTATAACCACCATAGTCTGAACATAATTTCTGTTGGTCTCTGGAATCCCACTTTACCATCGCCGTGTTGGTCCGCAATACAGCGTACACTACACTTACACTACAACGTTCACTACTGGCCGGTCGTCAACCAATATGATGAGTTGTCGATGACCCAATAAAAAGGTTATTCCCTGCGCAACATACTGCACAATGCGTTGTGTTAATTAGTGTAATTTATTCTTCGAGCCCTTCCGCCATGTTATTACGTCTGTCGTGGCTGTAACTCTCCTTGATTTATACGTCAGTTTCCCCGTGCCATTCTGGAAAAAAATACTGTTGGGGCTCGGGGACTCTGCAAAGGTCTGTAGGTGTCTTTTCCTCTAGCTGCTCTGTAAGGTCGACGTCGACCAGGCGGCCTTCCCACTTGTCGGGCGTGGGAGGGGGAATATGCCAGCCAGGTACCGTTGCCAGCATACTCCTCTCCACCATTCGCTCATGACCAGATTTCCGGCCACGTCCGTCTGGTCGAGGTCGACCATACCGACCATCTCGACAGAGGAGCAGCTGGAGGGAGAGACGCCTGTGAGGACGTGTACTGAAGACTTAACCTTGGCCGCCATCGTCGTTAGCGCACGATCGTGTGCGTGTGCGGGTGTTGCAGACGAAGGCGTGTACAACACGTACGTGCTGGACTCGGACTACCGGTCGTGGGCGCTGCTGCTGCACTGCGCCGAGAAGACGGGCAGCCCGCGGTACCTGTCCAGCTTCATCATGAGCCGGCGGCCGGAGGCGAGGCCCAACGTCGTCAGCTACCTGCGCGACAAGCTGCCCCGCTACGACGTCGACCTCGAGTACGTGTTCGCCATGGCGCAGGACGACTGCTCGCCCTCGGCGGCCGGCGGCGGCGCGGGCGGCGTCGACCCCAGACTGCTCGTCAGCAGCGTGGCGGGCCCGGGCCCGGCGCGCCGTCGGCATCCTATGCAGAACGTGCACTGAGACCCCCTACCACCCCCCTCCCCTCCTCACTCACACTCCTACTCGCCCACTTTCCACAACTTCTGCTGCAGAGGTTATGACGCTCTGCTTGCCGCTCATTCAGAACGTTAGGAAACCTCATCTACGTGCTACTTCCAGTCCAATACGTATCCTTCCGCCTCACGAAAATATCAGCATCGTCAAGGACCTACACTGAGAAAAAGGTTTTTGTTAAATCAAACAAAGTTTCTTGACCCAATCAAATTAATTGTTTGTACAGATTCAATAAAATATTTCGTTGTTGTAACCAAATTATTCTGTTGGTCTTACTTGGTTGCCCCAAACAAATATTTGGTTGGTGCGACGAAAGATTTGTTTGGCTCTACGTACGTCAAACAGTTTCGGTTAGTGAAAAAGAAGTTGTAAGTTCGACCGAGATTTTAACCAAGACCACCTTCGCACGCGCGCATCGCCTTAGTAACCTCACCTAAAGTAACTACTAGTGCCGAGAGAATGTTTTTAAATATGTACATTTCAAATACTGGACAACGTGCGAAAATAAAAATTTCAAGTTTTACAACTTTACTTTGTTTTATTAGGCTGTTTAAACCATCACCAAGCACCAATAATTCCACTAACAAACACTGTTACTATCCTAACTGCCACAAAAATTATAGGGAACTCTCGAGCTATATTTTCGAATGAAGGCAATAAAATTTNACTGTTACTATCCTAACTGCCACAAAAATTATAGGGAACTCTCGAGCTATATTTTCGAATGAAGGCAATAAAATTAGTAGCCAAACAAATACATACAGATGATTTAAGAAACTATTTTGTTGACAGTCTATTTCTCTTTACCCAACACAGACGTTTCGTTTATTAAAGCGTGTATATTGTCAGAGGAATAAAATTAATTATGTTCCTTTTCAAGTTTGGTTCAGTAAAAAAAATATATATATACTTTGTTTGGACGACTAAAGCTATNAATTAATTATGTTCCTTTTCAAGTTTGGTTCAGTAAAAAAAATATATATATACTTTGTTTGGACGACTAAAGCTATTTTTGATCCTTTACAAACAAATATTTGGTTGGCTGTTCTCTCGGTGTACTTAGTAGTATTCGTGCGCAGAAACGTAAATATAAATGTTATTACTCTTGTTTTTATGAAACAAAAATAAATCATGGATAGCAATTTAAGCTTAAACACATTCAATAAGACGTTGAGTTTTTGAACTATTCTGTAAAAGTAACAATGTAGAAAGACAAATATTCGCCATGATAGAAATTTTTTTCCATCGTTGTAGTCCTGTTTGGAGCAAATGTACACAATAATAAAATTATCNATATTCGCCATGATAGAAATTTTTTTCCATCGTTGTAGTCCTGTTTGGAGCAAATGTACACAATAATAAAATTATAGAATTTAATTTTCACTTGTTTTGCGAACTGCGATCTTTTAAACTTAAAATGTTTCTATTGTATTCCACTAGTCACCATATCGCAGCAGAAACAATGGTGTTTTAAAGACTCGTTATACTGTAAGATATGACGAGTTGTCCATAAGCTTATTAAATTACCCCTTTTGCGCAATATTCCGGCATAAAAGTCTGCATCCGCCATTTCAGATGCCAAAAGATGCTCACTAAAGAACACACAAAGTCGATGAAAAATATTCGGTAGAGTGTTAATGAACATTGCTTCAGACCATAACGAAATGTAATTAATTAAACTTTTTTTTTTTTATGATTGTGGCGTCCACCCCTCAGTCTGATACAAAAAGCATCAGTGCATGCGAAACGTAGTTAGCATCAGCGCCAAGAGAATAAATCATTGTATCGCATGCCTAAACGCGTTACAGTAATTTCACGATCTGGTAAAAATGACTTCAGTTGAGGAAGTAGAAATGTCCCAGTGGCTGGGAAAAACTGCACGATGTATCAGCGAGCCGATAAACTTATTAAAGTACAAACATAAATATTAGTTTGTCACATAAATATAGTAGTTCAGATGCAGCCAATAAATTACATAAAACTAAATTTACGAAATACAATATATATATATATATATGCATTTAATACATATATTGTACATGTGTGTATGCATGTATATTTGCATTTTTAGATTTTTACATTTTTGTTTGACGAAATATTTAGTTGGCTCAAGGAAACCGTTTTTTCTATGAATAATGCGATAGTGAGCAGCCTACAGTCCATCTCCATCACAGTGTCCAGATGACAGATCAACTTAGATCGTTCTGGACAATTTGCCTGGCGGCACTCAACTTCAGTTTGGCAAAAGGGGAAGACGTCAACAGATCGAAATTCCTCTCCCGTCCTGTTCACGTCTTGAAATCCGAACCCTTTAGAACGACTGTTGGACCGCGGTCTTCGAATTAAGTGTCCAGTGATTGCTGCTCATGAAATTTTTTTTTTTACTCTCGTCAGCCGTCAGTGCAGTTCATGAGGCATTTTAATTTCGGTTCATATATACACATTCTATAAGCACGTTTACAGTGTTTAGTGAAACTCCTGAGAAAATTTCACCTCAGATATAATATTTACACCGTGAGCTTGTAAAATTTGCCGTAAACTGCGGCAGTTTTGGTGATGTTGCTAAAGCAAGGAAATTGATTTATCTATAAGGTTCCCGTTACTAGTGCTGTGAAATATTGTTCCATCCTCACTCCTCCAGAGTTTTGAAAACGTTTTTGAAATATTGTTCCATCCTCACTACTCCAGAGTTTTGAAAACGTTTTTGAAATATTGTTCCATCCTCACTACTCCAGAGTTTTGAAAACGTTTTTGAAATATTGTTCCATCCTCACTACTCCAGAGTTTTGAAAACATTTTTCATATATAGTTCCATCCTCACTACTCCAGAGGTTTGAATTTTTTTTTTAAATATTGTTCCATCCTCACTACTCTGGAGTTTTGAAAACATTTTTGAAACAGTTGTTCGAGACCAAGGAGAATCTTGTCAGGGATATTTTACAACATTATTAAAAACATTGAAATAATGCTTGTTGGATTCATTTTTTATTGTGAACATTNCAGAGGTTTGAATTTTTTTTTTAAATATTGTTCCATCCTCACTACTCTGGAGTTTTGAAAACATTTTTGAAACAGTTGTTCGAGACCAAGGAGAAACTTGTCAGGGATATTTTACAACATTATTAAAAACATTGAAATAATGCTTGTTGGATTCATTTTTTATTGTGAACATNCTTGTCAGGGATATTTTACAACATTATTAAAAACATTGAAATAATGCTTGTTGGATTCATTTTTTATTGTGAACATTTTGTTTAAGTGTGACAGAATATAAATCAAGCTCCAAATATGTTATGATGCTGACATGTATCAGTTTCAAATAACTGTAATTATTTTCATATATTTGTATATACTGTATTTTTTATTAAACTTTTGTGTTGATTTGACTAAGTATAGTCACTCAAAATGTTTTGAAATAATGTTACTTATTTTGTTGTAATAATGTAAACTCCCTAATATTTTCTAGAACTCTCCTACAAGTCACAAGAGCATGTGCCTTGTAATTTAATATCATATTCTATCCCAGAGTTGGGTTGATGAGTTGAGAGATTCGGACGACTCTTAACAGCGAGTTCTTGAGAGCCGGCGAGGGTGAAACGAGGTGAGAATGGAGCAGCGCGGGAATGAGAGTACTGGGAAAATGGGAGGTCCCCGAGAAAACCCACCGGCCAGCGGCATCTTCCGACACGATTCCCAATTACAAAAATTCGGTAGTGACCCGGCCGGAGATTGAACCCGGTTCGATTTGGTGGGAGGCGAGCAGTCTAACCGCTCAGCCACCCGTGGCCCCCTCTACCCCAGAGGAAGAAATATAGCAAACAACATAATTACTGTCGAACGTAGTAGATTTCAACAATAATTGGTACTCATTTGTGTGTTTTTATGCTTTCTTTTAATTTTTAGTTTGTAAGAGACAGTTTTATAAATTTTACTTTAAAACCATTCTGAATAGACATTTCCAAGAAAATATGAACACTTTTATACATCTATGTTTTTTTTTTTANTTTACTTTAAAACCATTCTGAATAGACATTTCCAAGAAAATATGAACACTTTTATACATCTATGTTTTTTTTTTTAATTTATGGTTATAGCTCATTGCAGAGCATTTCAGATTTTTGTAAAGCTTTATAATTTTCGAAACNTTTTTTTTTTTAATTTATGGTTATAGCTCATTGCAGAGCATTTCAGATTTTTGTAAAGCTTTATAATTTTCGAAACCTATATATTTTAATAATTTCATACTCTTTAATATATTTTCTTATAAATATATAGTAGACTCAACAAACCATTTTGACTTCCATTCAAATATAATCTTTTTATTTTTAGTTGTGTCTCTAGTGATTTCCTCTATAAAGTTATAGTGATAAAGAAATTTGAATGTATCGCTAGACTTTTAATCNTAGTTGTGTCTCTAGTGATTTCCTCTATAAAGTTATAGTGATAAAGAAATTTGAATGTATCGCTAGACTTTTAATCTTGAAATTTACTTATTTTAATTGAATGTTTTTAAAATAATGTATTTAGATAATCATTTTTGTCAGTTGTTCTCTTTATAACTCCATTTTTAAACTAAATTTTTTCTCAGGCTTAATTATTTCCTTTAAAACTAAAATGTGATGCATCTTAAGATGCTGAATCATCCCTTTTACAGAAATTATTCATTCTGGTATCCTAAAAGACAAGTCAGGATTATTACTGACAATGTTTCATTATAGAAGCATTACGTTTCATGGTTCTGTGCACATTTTGTACCTTATTGTTTAGAGGTGTTCCCTGGTTCTCATTAAAAGGTGAGAATGAAATAATATATATAATTTTGTAATAAGATAATTTTTGCATAAATATGTGTGTGTTGTAGTTCTTTTATTACGTCCGTAATGAGAGGTAAGATAATTAGTTAAGTTTTTAGTTTCGCTTTTTTCAATAAATCATCCTTAATTCGAATAAGGAATAAAAAAATTAAAAAAATGCAATATGGCGGGTGATATGGGCTCTTAAGCAATGCTCTCAAATGCATTTGAAAATCAGTTCCTTTGTTTAACTGAAATAGACACTTTCTACTTTAAACTTTATTTTCGAAGTTTAATAAATAAAGTTGTGTTAACATGAGACGCAGCACAGAAAGAAATGTCAATATTAATAATATTTTCATTTTACAAACAAAGTATTACGACTAGACTTATCTGCAGCGCAATGAAACTTAATGCCTTTGATTAAGCATGACAAATGTTCTTACAAAACCTTATACAGGTTCGAGAAATTTTTAAAACAAATGATTCAATCCAGATGTTTACTTCGCTTCCTCATATTAACGTTACTTTTGTTGTGCACGCTAATGATTGGCTGAACCTTTAACGCGTTAGAAAAACCGTAGANAGCACAGAAAGAAATGTCAATATTAATAATATTTTCATTTTACAAACAAAGTATTACGACTAGACTTATCTGCAGTGCAATGAAACTTAATGCCTTTGATTAAGCATGACAAATGTGCTTACAAAACCTTATACAGGTTCGAGAAATTTTTAAAACAAATGATTTCAATCCAGATGTTTACTTCGCTCCCAAGTGTAGTTCCTCATATTAACGTTACTTTTGTTGTGCACGCTAATGATTGGCTGAACCTTTAACGCGTTAGAAAAACCGTAGACTAAGTCCTATGCACAAAATGACTACCATATATCGAAGCCACTAAATGGTTTAAAGCAAACATCTACTTTCCAATGACGTACGATATCACGTTCATCCAACTCTCTTTGACGAGCTGTGTTGCCAAATATAATACATTTTTAAGTGAACATTTTGGGTGCGTAATACTTGCTCATTGTGTAATATCAAAAGCAGCGTCAATTGATATTTATTTAAACCCTCAAGATCAGTTTCAAATGTAAAAAAAATGCATATATTCACAATTTGATATTTATATGTCTTCTAAGTTATATCACATCTCCTCAAGTGATGAATAAATCCATATTTTTGGATTCCACTGAAAATATGTGTAAAGTAATGCAATAAATAATAAAGTTATTTGNTATAATACATTTTTAAGTGAACATTTTGGGTGCGTAATACTTGCTCATTGTGTAATATCAAAAGCAGCGTCAATTGATATTTATTTAAACCCTCAAGATCAGTTTCAAATGTAAAAAAAAATGCATATATTCACAATTTGATATTTATATGTCTTCTAAGTTATATCACATCTCCTCAAGTGATGAATAAATCCATATTTTTGGATTCCACTGAAAATATTTGTAAAGTAATGCAATAAATAATAAAGTTATTTGTATTTTATTTATTATTTTCATCATTTGATGGTCGAGATCTGAGATAACAGTCGTATGTAATTTTAGATCGTAAATTGGTTTAACTAGCCTATAAACCATATGTGGATGCAGTAAGAATTTATTTATTTATTTTGGCCATGTATTTTATTGTAGGTTAGAAGTTTATCTGCCATCAGAAATGTCAGTTTCACTTATTTACACGTGATATTAAGTTAGTTTTAACTAGAATTTGTAAATAAATTATTTATTCTGTCCGAGGGAAAGTTGCCAACATTTTGTTACGTTCAAAATTATAACGGAGGGCCTAACTATGTGATGCGACACTAGCTAGCCAATGACGAGGACGTATTTTAAACGAGGTATTGTTGGAAAATTATATTTTCTCGGAGAATGTTTTAAATTGATAGAAGCAAGACTGTGGTGATCTGAAGTGATCGCCCAGGGAGGAATCTAATTTAGTTCGTCGCTTAACTAGTCCGAATTGTAATGAACCGGGCATGTACGTTTGTATGACGACGTGGTGCAGTGTTGTGAAGAATGGAAGAGGCCCGTATTCGGACGACAGCCGTGTATTTAAATGTTAGATGTGGTTCGCCTTCCGCGTGCATATTATGCGAGTGTGCTAAGAGTGTAATTTGCAAATATAAGCGCGTGAGCTTCTCATTTAGGGAAGCATTTTGGTGTCACAAACAGAAGAGGGCCCACTACAGCTGAGATGAGTAGAGAGATTTGGGCGATTCTGGACCACTAGGTCTCGAGATGCGATACCAATACAGCCGCGGAGATGTCAGCGTATATATTTTTGTTTTCGTGTTCTGTTTTGTCTAGACGCTACGTCAACGATGATCAGCATTTTCAGTTTCAGCTAAGTCTGAACGGTTTCAACAGCGTGCAGCTTTTTGAATTAAGAATTTTTATTCTGCGCCACATTTAGACGATTTTTTTATACAGTTTACAAAAAGTTTAACACGAACTCCCTGCATTATTTTAAGATATCACGATCTTTAATGCTCGAGACTGAGTGAATTTTATTTTTGATAATTTATTTTCAATCAAGTCATTTTACAAGAAATTCTAATTTACGTATTCACCTTGCTAATACGTACTAGTTTTCTAGCTAGTGCCGGCACCAATCACTGTATAATTGGTTGAATTGTAAAGTAAACCCATCTAAGCTTGGTATAATTGGCACTATAATTTTATTTTTGAAGTCCAAATCAATACTTGAAATTGTAACTTGTCCGCTCATTTTATTATTCTAAAACTTCATTTCGTCCTTTTTATTAAATATTTGAGGGAATCACAGCTGCAACTGTTTTCCTTTCCAGTAGTTAATCAGTAGGTAATTATTGTGTTTTTCAGTCTGTTAACTTATAGATTGCTGAGCAGAGGCTTAGTAAGTATCTATCAGGGTGTGCCATCTGAGAAGCTGAAGGGTGATAAGTTCTTATTGGTGGTCGCATACATTCTGGGTCTTATTTCCACTCGTCTGCCTGCAGTCTATCTCACGAGACAAACACGAGACTTTACACTCATCATACACCATATTTTATTTATAGTTTCATTACACAAAACTACTTTCAACTTAAAAAATACTAAATATTTTCGTTTCTGAGTTGCATTTGCTTACAGACATACAGTACTAAAAATTTACACAATGGATAAATATTCATCGTTTTATATTATATGGGAATGAAAGCAAGAAACATGTTAAGAAAGGATTGAATTTATTTCCAAAGACACTTCACTGCCATGACTTCATTTGTTGTACAAGTTAACCAAAGAAGTTCTTGCCGTTTTAGATCGTTAGAAACAAAAATATATACAGCAAGTGTCAAATACCTTTAGTCGTCAACGTAATACCCCTTCGACATCCAGCTCCATCTGCCAACGTGTCTCCAGCTGTGAAATGCAGTGGCGGTAAAAATGGGGGATCTTGGACGCAAAGAAGTCCGTGAGTACTTGCTGCAAGTCTGCCTCATTTGCGAAGGATTTACCACGAAGGTGGTTGTCCAGGAAATTGAAGAGGTGATAATCTGTTGACTGAGGTCCGGGGAGTGCGGTGGATGACACAGTGTCTCCCAGTGAAGTCGCTGTACCGTATACCTGGCCACCCGCGCCTCATGCGGACTGGCATTACGATTAACCAACACTGGCTCCTTCTGCTTCAGAGCCTGTTGCACACGTTCCAACTACTGCGAGTACAGGTCCACAGCGGTGGCCTGGCCCGTTGGTGGCATCTCGCAGAGCAATACTTGGCGTGTGTGTAGCGGTGGTGTTGTGGCGCGAGGCACAGGTGTCCCGTGGTTACAACTAATGTCTCGCGCGCTTGGGAGTGTCGTGCAGTCGCGTATGGATGCGCTGCGGTGCCGAGAAAGCAGCGAGAAACAGGCTGTCACTCGTTGGCTCCCGACAGTGTGTGGGGTACCCACTTGTTCAACTTGTACGCCTTCCCTACGCGGTGCAGGTAAAGTCTGGTGGTTTCATCAGACACCTGGAAGCATTCTGCAAGCTCACCACACGTTTGACTCCTATCCTCCTCTATGGCCACCTTCAGGATCTCGTCGTACAGGACCTGTGGCCGCCAACTTTGGGGCTCATCAGACAAAGGAACATCTCCCAACCTAAACTCCTGGAACCAATGTCTGACGGTGCGTTAATTCACAGCGTTAGGCTTGATGAAGCTGCGGATATAGGGTTACCATATTAGCTACCCGTTTTGACCGAGTTCCTTCCGTTTTTCAGGCCCTATTTTCAGCCCCCGGTTTATTACTCCAATAGATAAAAACCACCAGTTTTTTTTCGACTTTTCCACTTTCCCTTTCTAACACTTGTCTGAACCCTAAACTATGACATTTATTATATCGGGACAAGGAAATTGCGTGTTTTTGAGAACAGTCTAGTGGGCGAGTGCTGAACTCGGTTTATAGTCGACAACACTCACAGCCTTCTGGATACGCCTATTGTTTTTTTTTTCGGTTGATCTTGTTTTATATCAACATCTGGATGGTGCAGGAGGTGGAATTGCGTGTTTGAGTATTTACTTTTTGAGAATTTGGTTTGCTACTTGCTGATTAAGAAATCGAAATGCCTAAGGACAATTTCAATTGTAAGTTTAAAGACACTTACCTAGGTGAGTTTCCTTTCCTGCCGCAGGGTAGGACACAAACAGAAGCAGAGTGCACTCTTTGCAGATGAGTCATAATAATATACCAATATTTTTATTCTCACTAGTTGGTTACTTTAAAAATGGATATTTTCCAACTGCTTTTTCCCCATCTCTCATGGAGGGCATTATGATATACCTAACCTTACTGGCATCAAACAAGCACAAGAAAAACAAAGCTACACGTGTTAAAACTAGAAGAGTAACAAGTTTTTCCCCAAAATCTTGTAGTGAAAGTGATCTGAAAATTGTAGCCGCAGAGGCAGCTTATTCATTCCCCACCGTGAAACGTCACAATAGTATCAACCTCATGGACTGCACTGCCAGGTTAACAAGAAAAACTTCTGGTCACTCCTCAACTGCATCAAATTTATCTTGTGCAAGGACAACATGTGAAGCGATTGTGAGCAACGTTGTTGCACCCGAGTGCCTGCATGAATTGAAAACCACTCTGGAATCAATACATTTCGTAGGTGTCAGTACTGATGCTAGCAATCGTGGGGATGTTAAACTGTTTCCCATAGTTATCCAGTCTGAAGGTGGTATGCTAACTAACTCATTGATCTGCAAAGTCTTACAGATGAAACATCGCATGCTGTTACAGAGTACGCCGTGAAAGTGTCTTTCAAGAAAGGTGGTCGCTTTTGACGGAGACATTGTTAATGTGGACTTTGGCGGACTGTTTCAAACAATGTATACAGTAGATTTAAAATGTAATTAGGTGATCACTTTATAGTAAGTATATGTTATAGTCGCATTATTCAAAATGCTGGGAAGGCTGCTAGCGACATTTTGAAAGTTGATGTGAAAATTTCCATTAATAAAGTTATCACATTTTTCTATTTACACAGTGAGAGTACAGAAGTTAATGGAGTTTTGTGAGTTTGTAGGTACTAAATATAAGTCAGTTCTCTGACATTCAAAAAGTAGATGGCTGTCACCTGCACCTGCAAGTGAAAGGATAGTGCAGATGTATGATGTTCTATGGTTTTGTTTATTGTCTGAAGAGAACTGCCCTGTAACCATTAGGCTCTTTTTTGGAAACCCTTTGGGAGAAGGTTATTTTTGGTTTTTACATAGTGTAATGAGTTTTATGCAAAAACAAATACTGCGCATTGAAGGACTTCACACAAATTCTAGAAACTCTAAAGGTAAAAAGCATGTTGCAAAACAAATAGTAAATATTATGCTCTCTAAACCTAAACAGAACAGTTATTTCAATTGCTTATGATCTGTGTCCAAAAAAAAAANAGAAATCGAAATGCCTAAGGACAATTTCAATTGTAAGTTTAAAGACACTTACCTAGGTGAGTTTCCTTTCCTGCCACAGGGTAGGACACAAACAGAAGCAGAGTGCACTCTTTGCAGATGAGTCATAATAATGTACCAATATTTTTATTCTCACTAATTGGTCCCTTTAAAAATAGATATTGGAAGTTACTGTTTTTTCCAGCTGCTTTTTCCCCATCTCTCGTGGAGAGCATTCTGATATACTTAACCAAACTTGCATCAAACAAGCACAAGAAAAACAAAGCTACACGTGTTAAAACTAGAAGTGTAACAAGTTTTTCCCCAAAATCTTGTAGTGAAAGTGATCTGAAAATTGTAGCCGCAGAGGCAGCTTATTCATTCCCCACCGTGAAACGTCACAATAGTTTCAACCTCATGGACTGCACTGCCAGGTTAACAAGAAAAACTTCTGGTCACTCCTCAACTGCATCAAATTTATCTTGTGCAAGGACAACATGTGAAGCGATTGTGAGCAACGTTGTTGCACCCGAGTGCCTGCATGAATTGAAAACCACTCTGGAATCAATACATTTCGTAGGTGTCAGTACTGATGCTAGCAATCGTGGGGATGTTAAACTGTTTCCCATAGTTATCCAGTCTGAAGGTGGTATGCTAACTAACTCATTGATCTGCAAAGTCTTACAGATGAAACATCGCATGCTGTTACAGAGTACGCCGTGAAAGTGTCTTTCAAGAAAGGTGGTCGCTTTTGACGGAGACATTGTTAATGTGGACTTTGGCGGACTGTTTCAAACAATGTATACAGTAGATTTAAAATGTAATTAGGTGATCACTTTATAGTAAGTATATGTTATAGTCGCATTATTCAAAATGCTGGGAAGGCTGCTAGCGACATTTTGAAAGTTGATGTGAAAATTTCCATTAATAAAGTTATCACATTTTTCTATTTACACAGTGAGAGTACAGAAGTTAATGGAGTTTTGTGAGTTTGTAGGTACTGAATATAAGTCAGTTCTCTGGCATTCAAAAACTAGATGGCTGTCACCTGCACCTGCAATTGAAAGGATAGTGCAGATGTATGGTGTTCTATGGTTTTGTTTATTGTCTGAAGAGAACTGCCCTGTAACCATTAGGCTCTTTTTTGGAAACCCTTCGGGAGAAGGTTATTTTTGGTTTTTACATAGTGTAATGAGTTTTATGCAAAAACAAATACTGCGCATTGAAGGACTTCACACAAATTCTAGAAACTCTAAAGGTAAAAAGCATGTTGCAAAACAAATAGTAAATATTATGCTCTCTAAACCTAAACAGAACAGTTATTTCAATTGCTTATGATCTGTGTCCAAAAAAAAACTGAGTTATATCTCTATTTTTTACATGAAGAAATTTTTGTCAAATCAGGGTATCAAAATAGTAAATCTTATGCCATACCAAATACAGGTTGTAAATATGTAAATTTGAGTGTTAGCGAAAGTGAACCTAATATGAAACTTAAAATTGGGTCTGTTGAGTTNCAGGTTGTAAATATGTAAATTTGAGTGTTAGCGAAAGTGAACCTAATATGAAACTTAAAATTGGGTCTGTTGAGTTACTTAACCTAAATATTTGTAGTCTGCGTAGTAAGAAGTCAAATATTGAAAGCATTTCACATGAACATGATATAGATATTTGCTGTTTATCAGAACGTTGGCTTACAAGTAATGAGATTCATTACTGTCAACTAAAAAACTATTACTTTGCTGCTGGCTCCTGTATAACAAATTACAAAGGTGGCGGTACTTGTATATATGTTAAAAGATCTATTGCATGTTGTAAATCTGACTTTAATTCTTTGTTTGGATAAATGTTTTGAAGCTAGTGGAATATAAATACAGTCACTAAACTTAATTGTAGTAGTGTTGTATAGAACACCCTTAACTTGTAATATCAAAATATTCTTCAACTAATTGCATTCAGTACTTCAGAAAACAACTAAGATAAAAAAAATAAAATTATATGTGGTGACTTCAATATAAATTTTAATGACGATAGTAACTACAGAAAATACACAAAAAAAATTGTTTGAACAATGCAATTTTAAATTCACAGTACTTAGCGACACTAGAATTTCTAATCGCAGTTCAAAATCTATTGACACTATTGCAACTAACATACCATATAATTTCTATGTGGCAACTAATTATGAAACAGCCATATCTGACCATCTTGCACAAGTCATATAAAGAAATACAAGGGTTCCAAAGCATTCAGATGTAAAATAAATTAGTAAAAGGATGATTACAGAGAAAACTATCTCTATATTTCAACAATTCCTTTCAAATGAAAAATGACATGAAGTATATGAAACCACTGATCCAAACATAGCTTGGAATGTCTGTCTTTCTGGATAAGTTTCTGTTTCATTTCAATGCAGCATCCCCATTAGAAATTATAAAATGTCATACCAATTCTGGAATTAAATGGATGACCAAGGATTTGTTCGTATCAAAAAAAAAAAAAAAATTAAAAACCCTGCCAAAAAACTAAATGTAAACGTTGATCCAAAATTTATGTTACACTGTAGAAAATATGAAAAGTTATTGAATAACTTGCTTAATAGGAAACTATAAATGTAAATAAATTTCTAGCTCCACAAATAAAACAAAAACAACGTGTAGTATTATCGATGATGAACTAAAAACTAAAAGTGTCAATGAAAATTTAACTTTAAAAATTAAAAAAATGATCTCGTAACTGACAGCAAATAAAGTGCCTATGTATTAAATTATTACTTTGCCAATATATCACATAAACTATTAACAGAATCTGGAAGTAAAAATTTTGTTAATAATTGCCAGGAGCCTTAATTCTCTAAACTGCTGATCGAGTAAATTGTCCTTGCAGCGATCTCCGAAGAATATATTGCAAATGTTATTAAAAAATTACGAAGGTAAAAACATATGCAGAATTGATGAGATTCCAGTAGCACTTTAAAAAAAATGTCACCTGTTAAAACTCCTTTAGTGTACATATTTAATGAATGTCTTTCCCAGGGTATTTTTCCCAGCATAATATAATTTGCCAAAATAATACCAATTTTAAAAAAAAGTACATAAAACTCTAATGTACAACTATATACCCATTGCATTACTTATATTATTTTTCAAAATATTACAAAAAATAAAAGCACAGAGAGTGATAAGTTTCATGACAAAAAATAACATAATTTCTGCATATCAGTATGGTTTTGTAGAGCTTTATAAACAAAAAACTCGAATTTTACGATTATAAACACCATAAAATTGGCGTATTCGCTGACTTATCGAAGGCATTTGATTGTGAAAACCATGATTTATTACTGCAAAAACCTTGAGTACTGTGGAATAAAAAGAGTAGCCAATAAGTTAATTTGATCATATTATTTAGAAAATAGACAACACTTCACCTCGGTCATAAATTGTAATAGTAGTTACATTTCAAATTCTTTCTCAGAAATCTGTAAAATGACAGTAGGAGTACCACAGGGATCTATTCTAGGACCATTGTTGTTCATAATATATATTAACGTCTTCCCTGTATGCATGAAATCAGTAATGCTTGCAGATTATATAAATATATTAACCGCTAACTCAATCAAATTGTCTCTTGAAGAGAAAATAAAACAAATACTTACAGACACGTCGAGCTGGTTTCTCAGAAACCACTTAACACATAATNGAATACTTACAGACACGTCGAGCTGGTTTCTCAGAAACCACTTAACACATAATGTAAAAAAATCAGCCCTAATAACTTCCATTCCAAAACCGGGAGAGGAAAAACACTTAGATAAAAACTTCAAAATAGGTAATGATCATCTGCAGGAAATAGAAAACATAACATTTCTGGGCCTAACTGTAGACAATAAACTAGCCTGGAATGACCATGTAAAAACAGCCTGTAAAAAATTAAGCTCCATGTGTTTTGTCATGTATATGCTTAAAAGAATATGTAATAAAAACAGTGTTATGCTACTATTTCTCAAATATTGAATCTATCATGAGTTATCGAATCATATTTTGGGGCAGGTTAAAAAAACTGGATAGCCACCTTTAAGCTGCAAAAGAAAATAGTGAGAATAATAACTGGTGAAGGTTACAGAAGTCACTGCAAACTTCTTTTTAAAAACACTAAAATAATGACACTACCATGTTTGTATATGTACTCCTGTATTTTGTTCTGTATAAAAACCNTCTTTTTAAAAACACTAAAATAATGACACTACCATGTTTGTATATGTACTCCTGTATTTTGTTCTGTATAAAAACCATAAATCTGGTTAAAAATAGTGACATACACAGCTACTCAACCAGGCAAGCTAGTCAGCTACACCAGGTTCCCTACAGAACCAAGAAAGCATCCCTAAGTCCATATTATTCTGGAGCTAAACTTATTAATAACCCACCACCAGCTATTAAAGATATAAGAAACTATAATAAATTAAAAGCAGAACTAAAAATTTATTTTTCTTTAAAATGGCATTCTATTCTATAGAAGAATATTTTGATAATAGTAGGATCTCACTGCAAGGCTATATGTTGTTTTTATTTATTGTAACCAAACTTAATATTCACTGCTTTTACTGCTAATACATAGTGTATTTATATCTTGGATCACAAACTGTTATATTGCTTATACATTCACATACTTGTTTATTAAGTGTAATGATTTGCCATGTAAGCTATGCCCTTTTACCTTGTATTATGTATATTTTCTCATTTTCTCATTTAGTTAAATGCTTATTTTACTATGGTAATATTACTATGCATACAATTTATATAATCTACATAATCTGATAAATCCCAATCCAAATTGACTTGGCTGTATGAAGGATGCTAAACTAAACTAAACTGAACTAAACTCTCCCCGCCTCCATTTGTACGGGACCGACGCACCGTTAGTAATTCTCGTTAAAGGTCCCAATAAGACGGAAACCGTCACACAGTGTAGCTTGTAGGAGTTGCAGGTATTCAAACAATGCTCGTGTTACAAAACATGGAACAGAATGAGTAACAATTCCTTCTGCTGCGTGAGCTCAAATTGAGACGTTTGGCGGCAAAACACGGCCAGCTCATAGTCTCAGCCACAACTTCAGAAAGGCAGTTCGCTACTGGTTTGACGATTTTTGTGCCCGCGACCAGAATCCCTAAGACGAAGAAGGTAGAAATATAAAATGCATGTTAAGTTTGGGTAACAGTGTGGAGGCAGATGCAAACACTGGTTAACTGTGTTTGCATCTGAGTGAGTGAAGAGTTTCGGATGGCTCTTATTACATCGAGGTGTTGAGAGCCGACGAGGGTGAAGCGAGGTGAGTATGGAGCAGCGCCGGAATGAAAGGGCGGGGGAAACGGGAGATCCCTGAGAAGGCCCGCCGGCCAGCGGCATCGTCCGCCACGATTCTCACATGTGAATTACCCCCCTCCCCCCGCCGGGAATGGAACCCGGTTCGCCTAGGTGAGTAGTCTGACCCCTAAACGACCGCCCCCCCCCGCAGTTATCAGTAAGTTTGCTCAAAAATCTTCCATTTCAGTTCCAAACATTTCTAACTTTCTACCCAAGGTTCAGCTTCTGCCATTGCAGAAGTTAAGCATCTCTCCAGAGTCACAATTTCCTCTCTATTGGAATACATTTTATGATCCATTTCCTGCTTTTAGTGAATCACCTTTAGGTCATATGTCAATAGAATTGCTACATTATGGTAGAAAGAATCAAACAGTGACGAAATCCTGACCAATAATTTGTCATTTAAATCGAAAGACTAGGATAAAAATGGGATACCCATCTAACAACATGTAGGCCAAACTTATGGTTCGTATTACTGCGTACACATGTATGAACGACACGAGCGTTCAATAAACATCATACCGCCTTAAGAACAATCCATAATTATTAGAGACCTAAAACAATTGCAGACTGGACTCCGCGGTCTTATGTACACACATGCCGGTGTCGGCCGTTCATTGGTTGTCTGCTGTCACCGTGGAAGGCGACAACTGGGCCAGCGTTCTCCAGGAAGCGTCAAACACCGTGTGGACCAATGGCTGAAGTTATATCAACACACGTGTTTTGAATCCTAACTCGTCCCAAAAGGAATCAGCGAATTCTTCAGGTCTCTAATAATTATGTGTTGTTCTCAGATGGCAGCGCTCTGTTTTAAAAGGCATGTTGGAGGGCATCCGTGGTAATGCAACGTTTGGATCAAGCGAACGACGGGAGTAACGAGTGTTCTTGAAGCCATATGTTGGCAGCTCCGGACTGTGGAGTGGGCGATGCACTGTTCTGTTGGAGGATGCTTACTTAGCCTGTCAGGATGAATGCAGGACAGTGATAGGCTGTAGCGCTTCCGAAAGGCTCTGCGCATAACGTTCCCTGGTCACGGACGTTTGTAAACGTACGAGGGGGTCCTACTGTGCGCCGANTCCGAAAGGCTCTGCGCATAACGTTCCCTGGTCACGGACGTTTGTAAACGTACGAGGGGGTCCTACTGTGCGCCGGCTGGACACATCCCCCCATATCATTACGATGCCATCGCCAACCAGCACAGGGGCATGCGGGGTCCGGAGATCCATGAGTTATTCTTTACGCGCGCGTGGACTATTCCACACTCCACCCATCCCAAGGTGGCAGCACGCAGAANGAGATCCATGAGTTATTCTTTACGCGCGCGTGGACTATTCCACACTCCACCCATCCCAAGGTGGCAGCACGCAGAAGATAACCACGCAGAGACGACATGACGTGGCAGTTATTTTGATGTAGACGTACACTGTAAAAAAAAATTGTAATTTTACACTAGATGTATGCGGCAGCAGTGTTTCCACTGACATCGGCGTAATTTTACGCCTACGTATGTCAATGTTTTCTTTTTTACTCTACGTCTAAGTAAATTTACCTACAAATTAGCAAAATAACACATANGCCTACGTATGTCAATGTTTTCTTTTTTACTCTACGTCTAAGTAAATTTACCTACAAATTAGCAAAATAACACATAATTTGTACAACAAACATTACATAAAATGGTGTAGAATTACTATTACACTGTAGCAGAAAATAAAACTGCAAAATTTGTACATTTTCTCTCCGCGGCCAGTAAATTTACACAGACATAGCAATTGTAATTTCACCGCTGTGTATGTGTATTTTCTCACTAACAAAAAAGTAAAACCACATATTCACTTTAATTGTAATTACACAATTTCTGTACATTTTTCACTGTTTTTACTAAGCAATTTTACCGTCAGCATATGTTCTTTTACAACTGCGTCATGCTAATTCACATACTTTGTATGTGCATTTTTTATAATTTTCGTGTTATTTTACCCCGTTTTGTAACTTGGTAGTTTAACCCTCAATATTTTTCAATAGAGGTTTTACACCCATCGTTAAATATTTTCTAACCTACTCTAAAACAGAGTGTTATGTGTGAGCCCGCGGTAAGGACGGGAGTTAAGTGCGTCTCAGAGTTAGGCCCCACACGCCGACAAGAGAAGGAAATTATGCAAGGAGACATGCATTGCGGCAGCAAGGGATTGGGTTGCCATGGCCACAATTCGGCCATGACAATCTCCCTGAGTGTACTTACAGCTAAACTACTATAACTAAGAAGAGAAAGGGATAAACCGGAATAGACACCGTAAAAGCCCTTTCGACAGGAAATAACTAAAACATTGTTGCATGCAGTAACAGAAAATGCTACAGGAGACATACAGGTAGAAACCACGTTCTTTATTAGTAGGTAGAGAAAATACCAGTAGAGAGGGGGCAGGACATGAGTGGGTAACCCGTCACCGCTTTTCATCCCTGCCGAAGCTCAGACCGGGGGNGGTAGTTCATGTCCCTTGAGGGACCCTTGACCTCCCAATGGTGAAGTCATTTGAATGCAGTGGGTTAGGAGAGGATAGGCCCCTCCGCCCACTGCCCCGTAACTATCTGTAGTTACGGCAGTTTCCCATCGCAGTTTTAACAAATTGCACTTTAAAATGTAAAAATTCCTGAAAAATTATAGATACTCCGGAATGTAAGGCAAGTTTACACACACGTGTTCATTCTAAAAACTACACAATTAATATGTACAACTATACCAACATTAGGTGTTCATACAACGACTATGCAAAAGTAAAAATACATAACTTAAGGTTTTAATATACTGAGTAGGTGTGTTTGTACACATACTTCAAAATGTGTGAATTAACACCAACATTGTGTTATTAAGCCATACATTCATGTATTTTCATCGAAGACATGTAGTACTCTCTGGATTATTAAGACAGTTTGTGTAAAACTACACGCACTGTAGTTGTTTTTACAAATTACACATACAAAATTTAAAATAACCAAAAATTTGTATGTGTAAATTTACACTTTTTTTTTACAGTGTGCCCATTCGCTTATTGGCTGCGCGGGGCTTTGAGAACGCGAATTGCGTCTGATTGGCTTCTGCGTGCTGCGGAAGGTTTCCTATTGGCTAGACGCGTTGCTGGCGAGTGGCGCCAATTTGCTGGCGTGTGAGGCTGGTTGTTTGCGGAATAAGAGGCTGTTTCACCTCTGTACTGCTAANTGTTACTCCACCTGTCTGCACTGCACACTTGGAAGACGTCGCAGTTGTGATCCGCTTCGCTTTCGCATTTTGGAGTGTGGAGATGTTTGTGCGGCGCTTGATATCGAGGTCTTGAGAGCCGAGAGAAGACGAAGAGCGGTCCACCTCATCTTTATAGTTCGTGGTAACGGTGCAGCAGCCATTTTAAATTACTTAATTCATGATGTATGCAATGGTACTATTGGTAAGCTCATTTGTTGGTATCTGTTTTGATAGTGTCTTAAATATGATTGCTTTATATTATTTATACTCTAAGCAGCTCTGCCTTACAAAATGACTGAGAGAGAGAGAGAGAGAGAGAGAGAGAGAAAGAGAGAGAGAGAGAGCTACGAATAAGTTAAGTGAATCTAATACTTTCCTAGGTACAGTTAGCGTACTGAGTTAGGTTGAAGCAAGTCTAAAGTCTAGTTGTTCGGTAGACAAGCCATACTGACATAAAACACAAGTGGCGGCCGTTTTGTGCTGGTGTTCCGAACAGCTCGCTTTTAAGCCGGCGGTAAATTAATTCGTGTTTGGCTACTATACACGCTCTTCAATGGTGTTTACAAGAGAAAACTGTAAAAATACACACGTGTTTGGAATTCAGCATGATTAAGTAAGTAAGACTATTCCAATAAAATAAAAAAATAAAAATTTAAGTGCGAAATAAATATAGCTGTCATCTAAAATAACTGTGAACTCGTCTCCTTTTCCTCAAGGGAACTGCACAATAAATTCCTAAAAATGATATTTTTAACCACTTTCGCTATTTTTTTTTTCGATTCAGTTGTAATATTTAAATAAATATAATTGTGTAAGCCTTCGTCCTGATAAATCCAGTTTTACGACAGAATATTAAATAACACGTGGGCATATTTAGTAATATTTCCACTCTAGTGCAAAGAAGAAAATTTATTCTCTACGTAGGTTGTAACACAATACAAATANTTAGTAATATTTCCACTCTAGTGCAAAGAAGAAAATTTATTCTCTACGTAGGTTGTAACACAATACAAATATGAAAGTTTATTTTAAGAAAATTGCAATTATCTAATTTACTTAAGTATGTGTCATATGTTTATCGGAATTTTCCGTTTTGTATACAAAACGAAAAAATCCGGTACACACGAGGGACCAGTGCACAATGAAGGCGAAAATATTTAGTTGCCAAAACTAAAAGCATTGAGTTTCCCAACCTGAGTAGAATAAACCTTAGTATGACATACCAACGTAAAATATTTATACGGCAGCCATTTTGAAAATTTATGTTTGATATCTATACTAAATGTTTGCCTGTTTAGGGTGGTCTACAAGCCATATTTGGAGGTAATCGATTTAGTTATCTTTTATCTATAGTGGAGCTATCTTATAAATTGGCGAAGCAATGTGAATATATGCCATTGAATTTAATACTAATACTATCAAATCTGATTCAAATCGTTTGAATGGTTGCTGGGATCTAACATAACACCCAAACATTTAAAATGTCAGTTTGGTAAAATTCTGCACACGTGTTTAAAGGTTTATTAAGCCCCTGTCACACTGTCAAAATTTTCCGTCAAACTGCTTGCAATAAGTTCGGTCAAATAAAGTTGGACAGTTATGACGTCATCGAAACGTCATAAAAGCCGCCATATTTGTCTGAGAAAGTTGGATGGCTTTAGTTACCATCAAACATTTTAAGATTGGACCAGTTCTAAAATTTATTTGATGTTTGACGGTCTCAGCCAATCAGAATCGTGCACGACTAAAATGAACGCCAAGAAACTTTAAAATAACTAACAATTGTTGGAAACGAAGTAGGTTGTGAAGAGAATTAATTTATGTAGAAGCTGTCTGGACATGAATGCTATTTTAAGTGAATATTGCAAATAATATTACAACATTCATTACATTTCTTCTGTAATGGACTGCATGGAAAAACAATGGCAATATCTCACTATGAAAATAATTTTTTTAAATTAAAATTCAAATTAGATTCCCCCCATTAAAAAATTTGACATTGTGACACATTTTCAAAAACATTCAAGATTATTCGATGAAATTTGTTGGAAGTAAAAATTTGATGGCCGTATTTTGTCTTCAAATTTTATTGTCAAATATAGTTGAAGGTGGAAATTTGGCAACGTGGCAGGGGCTTTACGGAACACAAGTATTCACAAAATACATACACACGTTGGATATTTTTACGATAGTTCTATCTCAAGCTGTGTCTGAGAACAAGGATACACTGACTGGTACAGTGACCCTCTGACGTCACGGCGCTGTACGGAGTTACCGTATTATGGCTGTGGTATCCTCGTTATTTTGTGTTTTTTATGTCTCTTTATAACTTACTGGTTACTGTCAAGATTTAATATTAAAATCAAGACATTACATTACATACAGAACTGCTGTACAGAATATCTGAAACTAGAATGGAGTTATTTCAGTCTGCATTTTATAATGCGAGAGTAAAAAAAGAATAAATAATGAGTTAGCCATAATTATGGATATAAATGCAACAAAAACAACATGAACAAAATATTGATGACTTAAAGATCTCTGTTATGAGNAGCCATAATTATGGATATAAATGCAACAAAAACAACATGAACAAAATATTGATGACTTAAAGATCTCTGTTATGAGATCCTGTAAGCCCCGAATGCCTTAGTTTTCAACTTTTTGGTCTGAAAAGCAAGCTACGGCGAAACAAAATAAATCCTTAAAGGTGATACTACCCCCGTAAAGGAAAGCTGCTGTGTTATAAGACAAATATTCTTCAACTTTGAACTTTTGTTCCAAACTGGGTTCCTTCCACGCATCAATGTCAGAACATAATATATGGCCTCGTCCACAGTGGACATGGCGCACGTAACAAGCATAAAATGAAGAAGTAAAAACCTGTATTTGAGATTGCAACGTCCACGACTAGTATTTGGCGTTATTTGCGTGGCGTGGCCTTCTCGGAGCATCTTACGCCAAGTTTTCAACGTAGCCAAATGAGAACGTGAACGTCATATAAACTGCTTTAATCAAGATAGCCAACTTTTGCGAGTAAAAATTCTTGTACTAGCAAACATTATTTCGTATTTGTTTGCTCCTTTCTGATTGGCCAGACAAGTTTTTTTCCTTTTACATTAACTCCATTGTATAGATGGACAGTTCCCTTGTTATGCTGTGTAAGTGACGGAGCTGGGCTTACAACAGAACAATTAAGCGTAAATTATGCGTTAAGACGTGTGCATAAGAAACGAAAGTGTGTAATCTTATGTATTGGTTTCCAACGTAACTTAGCAGGTCATGTGCGTTGTTGGGATTTACTCCAGCGTTAAGATAAATAATTATATTTTATATCTTAAGTGAGACTTGTAAGGCGGCGACCAATCAGAACACAGCAGTCGGTGTTGTTGGCGGGAAACTGTTATTTACGGTAATGTAAGTGTACAAATATCAAAAACGTTTGTGTGTGTGTGTGTGTGCGCCCATGTACGATTATATTTGTTTACAAAATAAGCTTCTCTGATAGAAAATGTCGAGTTTGAAATATGTTCTGCTTTTATATGGTTGCGTTACATGAGGTTATGATAGGAACAAAAGTAAACATGGCAGGATTGTCTGTCACCTGTTCTCATTGACTGGAATTAAGAATTAAAACGTTATCGGAAACTGCAAATGCAGACGTGTTTCCGTATGCCAGATCAGCGCGTACTGCATAACTCTTAACGTATATATTTTTTATTGTAAACGCAGCTGTATAAATAATGTAATAGTGACGTGCGAGTGCAGTGTCCAGTGGCTTCCATAAAGTCGCGAAAGAAGAAATTTTAAATATGTAGCGTTACTTACTCGTGTTTATATTTTATACCTGAGCTGGCCGCTATAATATTTCTACACATCCCGTCATATTTTCAGAAACATCCGTTCTATTTGTGGTGATATAGTTAATTTGACCTTTGAAAGTAGGGGACCTAATGACAATTTGCATCCCGGTCTTTAGTTTAAGTTACGCCACTGGCAGGTAGTCTTGGGTTGGTGCAGAAATCGGAAGCCGTGTTCCGTTTGGCGACGTAATCGTCAGTGAAGTATTTTTTAAATTAACTCTTTTGGTTTGTTATTTTCGAATTTTGCAATTTAACTAATACAAATTACCGCTAAATTTACTGGAACAAACAATACGCGAAACTGATGCCATATGTGTGTAGTTTTATTTGGTCTTAACTGAAGTCCTCTGTAGTTACTGTACATGTGTATAGTTCAAGTTACGAAAGTTACGTGCGTATCTTTTGTGCCATGTGTATAATTGTACTTAAAAACTGTGATATGTGTAACTGATTCACTGAAAATACACGGTACTATTTTTTTTAAGCTCTGTCTAAGGCTGTAGTCGCAAGCCATCGACACATTTCAAAACTTGTAAAAGGATCCCATTCTGAGCATTGCTCCAGAGATTTCAATGGTATATNGCAAGCCATCGACACATTTCAAAACTTGTAAAAGGATCCCATTCTGAGCATTGCTCCAGAGATTTCAATGGTATAAAAAAAAAACAAAGGATTGTTGTATACGGTATGTGTTGTTTAAAATTAATATTTTACATTTTTTTTTATAAACAAATAGGTTTAAAACACCCCAGTTTTTTTGTTTAACATTGTTGTAGTAACAGCAATGTCGTANGCAAGCCATCGACACATTTCAAAACTTGTAAAAGGATCCCATTCTGAGCATTGCTCCAGAGATTTCAATGGTATATAAAAAAAAACAAAGGATTGTTGTATACGGTATGTGTTGTTTAAAATTAATATTTTACATTTTTTTTATAAACAAATAGGTTTAAAACACCCCAGTTTTTTTGTTTAACATTGTTGTAGTAACAGCAATGTCGTANTTTTTTTTATAAACAAATAGGTTTAAAACACCCCAGTTTTTTTGTTTAACATTGTTGTAGTAACAGCAATGTCGTATACGTATTGTACAACAAATAGCAGCACTGCATGCGGAAAAGGTGATTGTCGTGTTATTCCATTTTTAAAAAGTTACAAGATGCAAAACGCAAATAGAAAATGAAAGTCAAAATAAATCAATCTAGACACAGTACCGACAATCGTTGAAAAGAGATCCCGGCCATTTCGTTCGAATTTTTGTCGATCGTCTGTAGGTTAGACTAGTACTGCTCTCTTACATGCCAGAGAGTAACCGTCATGAGTTACGGATACTGCTTCACAGATAGCGGGTGAGTCTCTGCCACGGTTGAGAGTTTCCTGGCTAATCATAGATCGCGTGCGTGTCACAAACAATCGAATTACCGGTAAAATAATTCGTTTTATCACTTTCTAATGTTGTCTTAATGATATTTATTCCTACGTACATTTTCGAAAACATTAAAGCGAACAAATAACAAAGTAAACAAATTTATTAAATTAATTTATTAGAAACATTTTCAATAATTAAATGGTTAATTATTGAGAATTTTTTGTGGAATGCAGGTGATAATACAAATAAAAGCTTGTTTTCTGAATTTCTTTCATAACAAAATATTCTTTGCAGCGGGGGAGAGTACCTGAATGAAACGTTACTGCATGGACAAAGGTAAACGTTAATGTTCATGAACCAGGGGTGAATTTAAAAGAGAGACATCGGGAAACGTTACCTCTCGTTACACGTGAGCTCGAGATTCATGCCAATTCCTAGTGAAACGAGCATGGGCAAAAACGTTATCAGATTTGTTTAACAATCACACCACCCATCCTTTGTTCCGTTACACATGTGAGCCATTTCTCTACTGCTTTACAGTGCACAAGTAAGTATATATTCTCAAATATTTTGTGTGAAAATTTTTTATGATTTTTCAAAAAATCTGGTGATAAATNTGCACAAGTAAGTATATATTCTCAAATATTTTGTGTGAAAATTTTTTATGATTTTTCAAAAAATCTGGTGATAAATTTTTTTTTGATATTTATTTGTAGTCCCTAAAAATAAAAAGTAACTTCAAATCAGCAACCTTAAAAAAAATCTTTCAGTTAAGTTCTTTAAGCTGATCTATAAGAGACTGTTTCAATTACATTCTAATATGTTCTTTGGACTTCCATGCTCAAAACAAATAATAAGAATTACAAATCCAAATCGATTTTGCGAAGTATATAATAACTAAGAAATTTAACATTGAACATAATATGGCGCCGGGTCATGTTGAAGAAGTAAGTTCGGTAGGCAAAATTAAAATTATGANAAATTTAACATTGAACATAATATGGCGCCGGGTCATGTTGAAGAAGTAAGTTCGGTAGGCAAAATTAAAATTATGATCCTAAATGCCGAAAATGTAAGAAAGTAGTGAAAATGGCGTACATTGAGAGTTTTGCGACGTATGGTATCATTTTCGGTGCGGGGGTACAAAGGAAGACGTGGCTAATGAGAAAAATGTCGAGTGGTGCTGTGATGTGTGCAGAACTTCGGAGGCGAGCAACAGTGAGGCCAGTGAAGTTAAAGAAAAAAATCGTGGACACTCGTGCCGCTATTCTACTAACGAGAAATCACTAGAAAAGATTATTAGAATATTACATGTAGAAATAAGTGTTCTAAAAGAAAAAAAAAACGAAAGTCTTCAAAAACGTATTATTGAACTTAGTGATGCAAAGTTGAAAGAGAATTCACAACTTCTAAGCAAACTGTTAAGTTAACGAGATTTGAAACTTCTTCTAGTGTTGGTTTTGACACAAGCAATAGATTCAGTGTACTAACATATTTCCATTCTGCTGAATTTCCGCCCCTACAGTCAAGACTGGCTGTAAAATAAAACTTCAGTTACTAGGCCTAATTTAAATCCCTCAAACACATGCAATAATGGTAGCAAGAAAGTTTCTACAGATAAAATTAATAAAATAAGATTTTTTTCTGCAAGCCAAGGACGCAATATTGCTGCAAGGATAAGTAAGAAAACTTGAAATAGTCGTGTACAAGCAGTAGTGNGTAAGAAAACTTGAAATAGTCGTGTACAAGCAGTAGTGAAGCCGAATGCATGCTTGCACAATGTTGTTAACGATTTAACAAAAAATTTCACAAGTCTCAAAGAAGAAGATTTAATTGTTATTTACGGGGGAGAAAATGATATAANTGTTGTTAACGATTTAACAAAAAATTTCACAAGTCTCAAAGAAGAAGATTTCATTGTTATTTACGGGGGAGAAAATTATATTAATAGAACTCGGGCTAGCAGTGATGTAATTAAAAAATTAAAAATTGTTCTTCCAAAATTGAGCCACACAAATGTGGCAGTCCGTAAAAAATTACTTGAAGGTAAACTCTTGAGTTGAATTCTGCAATCAAGGAAACAAATATTCAAATAGAAAAAATGTGTACCAAATTCGCTCATGTTAATGTAATAAATGTGTACGATCTGCCGNGGAAACAAATATTCAAATAGAAAAAATGTGTACCAAATTCGCTCATGTTAATGTAATAAATGTGTACGATCTGCCGAGAAACTGCTTTACGCAGCATGGGCTGCATACAAATGGCAGGAGAAAAAAACAAAGTTGCAAACGAAATTGACAATATTTGTAGGCTGTTTCAGCAAAAACAGAAGTCTGCAACGGTCGAATTACCTTGGATTAAGTCAAATACAAAACTATTTCAAACAAAAAAAAAAAAACTAACCTCTATGACAATTGTTGAGCAGTCTTTAGAACTTAACTTTGACAGATGCCTCGGAAGTAAANGGAAACAAATATTCAAATAGAAAAAATGTGTACCAAATTCGCTCATGTTAATGTAATAAATGTGTACGATCTGCCAAGAAACTGCTTTACGCAGCATGGGCTGCATACAAATGGCAGGAGAAAAAAACAAAGTTGCAAACGAAATTGACAATATTTGTAGGCTGTTTCAGCAAAAACAGAAGTCTGCAACGGTCGAATTACCTTGGATTAAGTCAAACAAAAAAAAAACTAACCTCTATGACAATTGTTGAGCAGTCTTTAGAACTTAACTTTGACAGATGCCTCGGAAGTAAATATCTGGTATGTAATAGCAAAATTAATAATAATAATATGGAATTTAGCTTTTATAACACAGCAGTAGCACAAAGGGTTAACATGGATAGTTTTTCAGTTATGCACATTTTGTCATAATTCTAAACTTGATGAAATATTTTAAAAGGGAATCTACATAATTTTGACATCAGTAAATGTTGCTCCACCAGATGTGTACTGTTATTTTTTTTATATATATAGTTTTGGCTGTAGTTTAAAAACTATGACAAGGGGTTTTTTTTAGTGTCTTCCTGTTAAGAGTATTTTTTTACATGCAAGTGTGTCGTAAAGTCCGGGCAATAGCACGTACGTTAAAGTGCAACATAATCGTGGGGCATAAAAGTTAGTAGAGAAACACGTACAATCGTGGGACGTCACAAAAAAGTTTACAGTTGGCCAGCACAAACGTGTGGCCAAAACAAAACAGTACGTACTTTAACTCAAAAGTTTACAACCTGTAGAGTCGTTTACGTGTCTTGATTGGCTGAATTACTTTTTGACATGTGTTAGCTGTCTGCACAAGAATCACGTAGGAGCCGTGCCGACGTTGCCGAACCCTGAGTGGCCCGGTCAAATTTGGAAACGCCTTCTCAAGCAGACAGCAACCAATGGCAGTAGACAAACTGCTGTTGGGTGCTTATAGTATTGAAGCCTACCTTGTACTCATATTTTCTTTCGCGAAAAATTGCTAGCTCTAAAAAAATGAGGTACTTGTCATAAGAGAACTCTGAAATTTCTGTAATCAACATTTAGCAGCTAAAACCGATTCTGAAAACCCAATTTTTGCCATTTTCAAGTCCAAAAAAACAGTTCTTGGGATTTAAGAGAGAAATGGAAATTTGTCCTTCGGCACGAAACGTTTCGTAAATACTTTTGGTGTTTAGACACCAATACAAAATATCCCAAAGGTTTTTAAGCACGCGTTTTCTGCCAACATTAATTATATATTTTTGCAAGATTCTGTTCAATATGTAGATATTACTAACAAGTACTATTGTCTCAAATAAAAACAATTATGCGGCGTACTTTTTACATAAGTCTGTCAAAATTTAGTGTTTTTGGGACTTACAAATATTAAAAACTGACTAACTTACTGAAATGAGATAATTCATATTGAAATAAGATGCCATTAGCTACTGCGTGGAATCTTTAAAATCGCGCTATGAATTGTTTTTACAATTTTTAAAAATCGTTTAAAACAAAGATGTTATTGCACATTTTTTATTTGTAAAATCTATAATATTTAGTAAAATAGGTTTTGATAAGAACACCTTAAAACGAATTAACACATGACCTTTGAGTCATCCTTGTTAATTTTTCTGCATATTATTTAGTTTCTTTTATATGCACATTCCAAAAACACTAAGATTGTGATTTTGACATGCCGTGATGCAATTACTATGCGATCTAATATTTTTTTATTCGATGAAAAAGTACTTGTAAATAATGTCTACAAGTTGAATAATGTTTTGTACAGATATAAAATAATGAATGTTTGGTGGCCTATCTGGAGCTTTTTCCCGCGTCTGAGGCGGAGAAGCGCTGGAGGGATAAGGGCGACTCTGCCACGCGCATCAAGTGGCCCATCGCCGCTAAGCGCAAGGCAAACCCCTTATCATCATGCAATACCAGCAAACCAACAAACCATACTGGCAAGTCGTATCAACCATCGTACCNCAACAAACCATACTGGCAAGTCGTATCAACCATCGTACCAAAATATTTCAACCAATCATTCCAACTATCAATATTAACAGACCATACAAACAGATAATTTCATATGACAATACCCTTTGGCCTTACTATTAGAACAAACCAAACGGACATTCCTGCGAAAAAAAAAAAAATAGAACCAAATTCTTGTCAGCCATAACATCATATCATATGAAAATCATACAANCCAAATTCTTGTCAGCCATAACATCATATCCTATGAAAATCATACAAAAAAAAAAAAACAGACACGACTGTGTTATGAGACATTTTTTTACCAATAATACCTACGACATAATGCCCACCATACCTACCAAAACCATACCATCAATAAAATAAAACACAACCTTTACATATCTTGTAATGCATATTCAAAATTATTGCTTCTAATAAATGGTGCACCACACCAATCATATTGTAGCAGTTCGGAGGGCTGTCCTTTCGTATGTGTACTCTTTACCCACATTCAGTTATCTCTAAAAAGTCTTGCCACAACAGCAACACAGTTTTATCACGTAATGATAGGATAATCGAATAAGTTGTGCATATAAACATATGTTCAGTACTCGATTTCACACCATCAGAGGCCTGCATTACCTCCAACCAGACAAGATCTCATACACCCAGACTACTGTCAAACTGACTCCTGCCGAGAACGAATGGCATTTGAGCTTTTAAACCGAGGTCGTGCAGCTGCCAGTATATTCATATCCAAACCTATCACCGGTAACTAGGAGGAAATAAGTTATTTTTCTAGTTGCGTTAGAAGTATCTCGCAATAATTAATACAGTTTATATAAAATTCTCACAGAGTCTTTCCACCTTTAATTATATAATACTCATTCACAAAAAAAAATCAACAAAGTTTTTATAATTATTTTCTAAATTACATTCTAATCTTTACACAAATCCATGCCAATGGCTATACTAAACATGTAAGTACATATATTTAAATTAATTATATAATTACAGCTTACAGGTATTTGTACGTATCAAGGCACTGCATACGATCATCAGAAAAAATTAATATTTGATGCTAAAATGAATAACATTTTCGATGCACATGAACCTCAGATTAGCCTTAATCGTTTCTCCCGAACAGCCTAATATAAGCAGGGATAAAAATAAACGAATAAAACAGAAGTTATTTGTATACTTTAACTTTATTTTACAGACTTGTAAAAAAACATAATAATAGTTACAAACTCAAACTCAGTCTTCATTCGACAAATCAATTATGATTTTGTCCTGTTGCAGGTAGGCAGGTAGGTGTTTGTAGACAGATTGTATTTCGTGCCGTGCATATGTGAGAAGGCGTTCTTTATGCAGGCATGCAAGCTCGGTATCTTTGTCGAGTGCAGCAAGTGATTTAATCTTTCCATATGTCACGATATATGATAAAATTTTCTGACCGCTAGAACAGCATCCCATCATTTTCACTGTGTCCTCTCGACGAGAGAAAGAAGTTCTGGATTATTTTGTAGGTACAAGCTGCTTTTATAAAACGAAAATGGGTTAGCCCTGGTGTTTGGTTTTGCAAGGGAATACCGGTAGGTATTTATTAATCCCAAACAAGAATTGATCATTCTAATAACCAACAGATGGGCGGCTTATAACAACGATGTCTTGAGAGCCACTTCGCAGGAAAATAAACTGAAGCGTGTATATCATCTGATTTACTTACATTCTGGACGAATTACGACGCACAGTGTATCACAATCAGGAAACAATATGTCGTGCGCCATAGCTAAGAGTGTAGATTTTTTCTCGTTTCCATGCTTTCNAGTGTATCACAATCAGGAAACAATATGTCGTGCGCCATAGCTAAGAGTGTAGATTTTTTCTCGTTTCCATGCTTTATTTCCCCTGCCATACTTAAATATTTCAGTTTTATACTTATTTGCGAATTGACATAGCGTGAAAAGTCATTCTCGCCAGGAGACAGTCTAGGCAGGAGTCGGTCTCAGCAGGAGTCCCAGTTCGTGTATGCTTGAAGATGATACTAGCCACTGGCGATGTGAAATAGAGTATGTTGAGTACGACTACAAGCACACCTTCACAGACTGCCCACAGACTATAATAATATTGTACCACGACTTTTAGTACTGGTCCACACCTGAGACCCATGTCCTTGATGGTTGCCAGAGACAATATGGTGGAGAGATACATAATGATCACCATTCCATTGGTCCCGAGTGCCATGTCCTAGATGATGGACAAACATAATATGACCCCTGGTCCTCACCCAGGACCCTAGATGGTTTTCAGACACAATATGGTTGGACAGACACAAGATGGATGATGAAAAAAAAGTGTGTGTCTGTAAGGTCGGCGGGAAATATCAGCCGCCGAATATTTCTAAAGGCTAAAATGTTCGTGACTATTTATTTTAAGCNGTAAAGGCTAAAATGTTCGTGACTATTTATTTTAAGCATCTGCACTGCAATGTTCAGTGCCTTAGATACATTTATTGGTATGTATGTCGTAAAAATACATGTGACTGCAAATAATTTGACTTCAATGAAATTTTATACAAATTGCGACAAATAGTTTTTGTGCTACGAGTACACATATAAGCTTCTTCCGTATATGCTTTTGAATCCTTCAGTTATAGGTGTTCCTATTGAATTCAATATGGCGCTGGGATATAGACATGCAGTCGTCGGTTCCGATGTAGTTGAATTCACCTNGGTGTTCCTATTGAATTCAATATGGCGCTGGGATATAGACATGCAGTCGTCGGTTCCGATGTAGTTGAATTCACCTTAAAAATATGCGCCAGTAGACTTGAAACACAGTATACTTAGATCTCTAATTTTTAAAAACTTAAAATTTAAACAGATGAAATATTTTATTTATAAATATATTTGTACATAACATCGTATTCGAACCATTTTTGAAAATATTCGCTACCGAAGATACATTATGCGCTATAGTTATGTTTGAAAAATTCGTCACTACATTTTAGGTAATCCTCTTTTATGCCTTCATATTCGAATTCTTTAAAATATGCTGGACTGTAGAAAAATCACACAATATGTGTTTAAATTTTTTTAATACGTAACTTTTTTTATAATCAAATGGATACTTAACATATTATTCGTAAGTTTCTTCAAAATAAACACGGTTGTAGACATGTCATGTGCTGTGGTTAACGTTAAAAAAACCTTTCATGAAAGGCTTATGGTTTATTTGACCACACCNTTGTAGACATGTCATGTGCTGTGGTTAACGTTAAAAAAACCTTTCATGAAAGGCTTATGGTTTATTTGACCACACTACCTTAATCGAAGCCAGGAGTAATACTTGCGATGTGAATTTGTTGACTATACCTTGAATTGGTGTAGAATGGCTGTCAACTATGCTTACAAGAAGGTTTAAGGCATAACTGACCACACCACCTTTATTGATTTCAGGAGAGCTGTACCTGTGATACATATTTGACAGCTATAACTTAAATGGTTCGAAAATGGCCGCCAACTATGATAAGAAGGCTTGAGGCACAACATGCATTATCACCTTAATCTAGGGCACGAGTGGTATCTATAATGTCTATAGCTTCAATGGATGGAAAATGGCAGCCAAATATGTTTATAAGAAGGCTTAGTGCATAATAAGCAATAACATTTTTCTCTAGGTCATGAGCAGTACCTATGACATGCATTTGAACTAAAGCTTCAATGAATAGAAAATGGTAGTCAGCTATGCTTATAAGGAAGCTTAAGTCATAATTGACCATATGGCNACAGACACAAGATGGATGATGAAAAAAAAGTGTGTGTCTGTAAGGTCGGCGGGAAATATCAGCCGCCGAATATTTCTAAAGGCTAAAATGTTCGTGACTATTTATTTTAAGCATCTACACTGCAATGTTCAGTGCCTTAGATACATTTATTGGTATGTATGTCGTAAAAATACATGTGACTGCAAATAATTTGACTTTAATGAAATTTTATACAAATTGCGACAAATAGTTTTTGTGCTACGAGTACACATATAAGCTTCTTCCGTATATGCTTTTGAATCCTTCAGTTATCGGTGTTCCTATTGAATTCAATATGGCGCTGGGATATAGACATGCAGTCGTCGGTTCCGATGTAGTTGAATTCACCTTAAAAATATGCGCCAGTAGACTTGAAACACAGTATACTTAGATCTCTAATTTTTAAAAACTTAAAATTTAAACAGATGAAATATTTTATTTATAAATATATTTGTACATAACATCGTATTCGAACCATTTTTGAAAATATTCGCTACCGAAGATACATTATGCGCTATAGTTATGTTTGAAAAATTCGTCACTACATTTTAGGTAATCCTCTTTTATGCCTTCATATTCGAATTCTTTAAAATATGCTGGACTGTAGAAAAATCACACAATATGTGTTTAAATTTTTTTAATACGTAACTTTTTTTATAATCAAATGGATACTTAACATATTATTCGTAAGTTTCTTCAAAATAAACACGGTTGTAGACATGTCATGTGCTGTGGTTAACGTTAAAAAAACCTTTCATGAAAGGCTTATGGTTTATTTGACCACACCACCTTAATCGAAGCCAGGAGTAATACTTGCTATGTGAATTTGTTGACTATACCTTGAATTGGTGTAGAATGGCTGTCAACTATGCTTACAAGAAGGTTTAAGGCATAACTGACCACACCACCTTTATTGATTTCAGGAGAGCTGTACCTGTGATACATACTTGACAGCTATAACTTAAATGGTTCGAAAATGGCCACCAACTATGATAAGAAGGCTTGAGGCACAACATGCATTATCACCTTAATCTAGGGCACGAGTGGTATCTATAATGTCTATAGCTTCAATGGATGGAAAATGGCAGCCAAATATGTTTATAAGAAGGCTTAGTGCATAATAAGCAATAACATTTTTGTCTAGGTCATGAGCAGTACCTATGACATGCATTTGATGACTAAAGCTTCAATGAATAGAAAATGGTAGTCAGCTATGCTTATAAGGAAGCTTAAGTCATAATTGACCATATGGCNACTAAAGCTTCAATGAATAGAAAATGGTAGTCAGCTATGCTTATAAGGAAGCTTAAGTCATAATTGACCATATGGCTCTGATCTGAATTTTGTGGCTATAACTTCTAGGGATGGAAAATTGTGCCAATTTATGCTTATAAAAAAGGCTTAAGGCATAATTAAATTTTCATCTTAGTTAGACTTGTACTGGTCTGATATGTTCCAATTTCCATGTGTCTAAATCCAGCAGTCGTTTAATGATGCCCAGCTATGCTTATAAGTTCATAGCTGTCTGATATAGGTATAATGCACTTAACACACGTTCTGACGTAAGGTAACCACTGTCCTGTATTCGTAGCTTGGGCTCGTTACACTTTAAAAAACCTAACATAAATTCATATGCCTACTAAAGCCAATGTGGTATCGAAGACATGCGAATAATCAAATTTTACGGCATCACATTGGCATTAGACTCGAAAACACGAGCCCGAAAATATATAACATTTGGTATACTTACATACGCAATTCTATGCTTACGATATTCAATATGGTGCTGGTCTTTGCTTCATAACCACGTTTTCTGATATAATATTAAAATTCTCTTTTAAAATACGAACCTGTAGACATGCTGCTCGATATACTAATTTAAAAGTCTAACGAAAATTTATTTATCTAAATACATGACTTTTATTTATAAAATTATGCTTTTCATAATCTATGGTTGTGACATCATATACTGTAAATCCGTCTTAGAAATACGAATCCACAGACACATTGCTCGGCATACTCTTTTCGGTAAGTTTTAAAAGTGAAATAAAATATATTACATTAAATACACAACTTCTATTTATAAAATTCTTTTTTTGTGTAATTTATGGATGCAACATCATAATCAAATAATTTTTGAAATTACGAATCCGTATAAAGGCCACTCGATACACTTTAGTCTGTAGGTTTAAAAGTTAACATCTTATTTATAAAATTATGTATTTTCAGTGCCTTGTCAACGTGACTGTTGTATAAGTTAACATAATGGCAATATCTAACAAAAATTATGTTGTGCCAACTAACTACAAGAAATAATTATCCTGTACAAAGAACAATTCTATTTAATAAATTATTTTTTGATAATACAATTGTTTTATTTANACAAGAAATAATTATCCTGTACAAAGAACAATTCTATTTAATAAATTATTTTTTGATAATACAATTGTTTTATTTATAATATTATTACTTACTCATGGCTGCCCACTGACATCCAGGTCTGTGGTAAATGTGTCATTGGAATGTATTGTTGTNTAATATTATTACTTACTCATGGCTGCCCACTGACATCCAGGTCTGTGGTAAATGTGTCATTGGAATGTATTGTTGTGACAGAAATGGAAGTGGGGTAATGGTATTGAGCAGTGTGTAGGTAAGCACTTGCTCATACTTCCTGGTCTGTGGTAAATGTGTCACGTTGCCATCATTGGAATGTGTGTTGTCGAGACTGAAATAGTGAAAGCTAATGGTACTGCCCACCACAGCATGTAGGCACAAACGCTTTTAATGTACGTGTGGAAAGCAGTTATCATTTGCTATGCTACAGAGAGAAAGAAACTTTTTTACTTATTATTTATGTGTACAAGTACAAAGAAAAAGAATTATCAGCAAAATTAAAGAGTACTTGCCATGCATAGAAAAATCTCATTATTGATATGATACATTCGTGCAGGGATACTGATTTTAAAGTACCTAACACTAATCGTTTGCAAGGTAACTATACCTATACAGTTATTGGGAGCTTAACATATGTATGTTATCAGGATGCATGATGGTGCCTACATACAGAATTTCGAGGACTTAGTCTGGATGGTTCATGACTTATGCATAACTATGCTTATAAACTGATGATATCTCGAACTTGATATTTTTCATTACCTCTCGAATATACATATCCCAATGATTATTTATATATATATACATATTTTAGACATGTACTGGCACCCATGTCCTGGTGGCTTAGTCGACTAGGAGTCTGTCTACCAATCCAATGTCTGGCAGTTCACCGCTCCTCACCTCCACAGCTTTTTATACTATATTAAACCACATCACGTCGATAAAGGCGAGTGTCTGCATACAGAACATGGAACATTACTCTTGGCCTCCAGCTGACACCAGCGCTCCTAGCAGCCCATGATGACATCAAGCGACAATTTAACTGCTCAGCAGACAGTCAGGGGACCAAGATGGTGCCCCTGGTAGGCAACGAAAGAAACTTCGAAGATGGTGAGCGTTACTAGCACCACCAAAGAGACAACATGAAAACTAGGATGGTGGAAGACGAAACAATATGGTGGCCTGGCGCGCCCCTAGCAACAGCTGATGTAAACAAAAAACAAGTTGAAAAATATGGCAGACAAGATGGTGGACAGCAAAAACAAGATAGTGGACAGAAAAAACAAGATGGCTGACTCAAAAACAAGATGACAGACTCAACAATAAGATGGTGGACTCAACAACAAGATGGTAGACTCAACAACAATATGGTAGACTCAAAAACAAGATGTCGGATTCAAAAACCAGATGTTGGACTCAAAAACCAGATGTTGGACTCAAAAACTAGATGCAGACTCAAAAAGGGTAAGATAGTCCAATATGGCGGATTCAATATGGCGACTGATCCACTGGTCTACACCCGGGACCCATTGTCTTCGAACCTGCAAAATCATACTACTCAATTTATTTTATCGGCTACGGCAGAGTCATCTACACACCAAAGTTCGAATTCGAGCAAGTAGAAGTGTGTAATGGTACATATAATATGAGAGGTTATTATTTTTTTTTATGGAGAATTCCATGAACAAACTCTGCCATGCTACAATTATGAAATAGGTTTAGTTATTCATCCCAGACCAAACAGCCTTTTATCAATGAGTGCAGACAGTCTTATAATTTGTGCTGAATCATGCAAAATTTTGAAAGAATAAATAAATGGCGACTGGGCCGACTACGCATTGGGATATGCTGACTCTGGAGATATTTTTTGCTGAAGCGAACACTGTCAGGAATTTGAACACTCGACTCTTTCGTACGAATGTGGAGACGTGTGGACACTGCTTGTTCTTCATCCGTCTGTCATCTATATACACATGGAGTGTGTGCATAGATCTTACACTTGCCTGCCTGTAGTTATGAACCCAGATCCTCAGAATACGTCATCTGACAGTGGAGGGGTAGTCGAAGGTGAAATAATTTGTAGAAGCAAACGCAAATGCTTCGAAGCTGTTTGGGGCCATATTCTTCGCCTGCTGCTCCTATTGGCTGAAATTTTTAAGTGGGCAATTATGTGATGACAATCAATGAGAAACCATCATGCATTCCTTTCGCTGCCGCCGACCTTCAACTTGTCAAGATGTCTACGTTTCATCCTTCTGTTCACTACGTTAGTACAGAGCCAGCTTAAGCAGATTCACATACGACTGCCGGTCTGCTGGCTTACTGCGAACCTACACATAAGAATGTGGCCGTCACAGTTTCATACAACGTTTGCTCATGAACCAACATTTTGCGAGCCCAGCCGCCAGATTGTGGACTGCACATGTCCCGACCAGTGTTTTGTTTGCTACATGCGAGAATAAACAAATATACCATGTTAGCCGGAAGAGGTCATTGCATTCCTAGTATTTTTAATACTCTTGTAACTGAAATTAAATGAAAAATAACTTCTGCAGGAGAAATGAAAACCAAAATTAAAAGCATTCTTCTTCCTTTGTTATGGCATAAACTCTGAGGAGGCTACATTATCCAGTTTAATTAAATGATCTTTGGACGCACAGTTGACTGTAATAAAGTTGTATGTACCCTAGCAAACTTAAAAAAAATATATATATTTTACTCAGGTTATGCGTACTGGTAAGTTAAATGTGGAACATACAGTAAAAGTGACTTTATTTTTCTATCATTTGAAGAAGTGCTAAAACTATCTGAAAAACGAAGGATTTTAAAATTAAGTTTCCGAGCTTATGTAACAATAAAAAAAATTAATTTTCTATTATGACGAAAACTTAAAAATAAATCAATTTATTAAATTAAATTTATATTAAAAAAACACTAGAGAAAGGAAAGACAGTATCAGAGTTGCGAACATTGTCGCTTCCTAGACCTTAATATCCTTCCCCCGGCCCCTCCTTCCCTTGATATGCATTCGTTTATTGTTAATCATGTTTGCACGTGGCTCAAGTTGCTGATCCTATTCTCGGCAACTATGGAGACGCGCGTCCCTGTCGCAAATTCATCTTCGCTTCCTTCTTCCACGCGCTGCGAGGTAAGGCCGGCGCCTGTTTTGTTTGCTTGCGGATTCTGTTGTTCCGAGATCGTTACTGTTAGGCGCAGCGGTTTTGCGACAGGAACGTGCGTGTCCCCGCAATCGACGCAGGGACTCCTGCCAGGTCTGCGAGGGGCGTGGCCTAGCTGCTGTCCGAGAAAGTGTCACGGAACTGCATTGGCGAAACCTGCGGCGGGGATGGATGTACGGCAGGCGGCGACGGCTTGTTGCTAGTGTTGCAACGCTGCATTTGCCCATGTTGCAGACGCAAGGCGGCAAGGAGCATGCGAGGTCGGATACACTGAGGGAGCATGCCAAGAAGTGCACAGCCCCATCCCCCCTGGGCGCTCCCAGCATGACGACACCGCCTACAGTAGCTCCAGCACAGCGCCCCAGACTCGTCGTGGGGGCCGGACAGCCAACAGCGGGTGGGTTCCGAGACTGCCTTTAGAGGCAGTTTGAAAACATTATTATCAAGAGAATAGTAGCAAAGAGGCCAAGGATGTGTGCACTTATCGCGAGGGACATAAGAATAATATTATCGATCAGCTGCAGGAAGAAATAATGGCAAATGGGCCAGTTAAATTAAATTTATTTCTGGGATACGACTCTGGCAAACCAGAGCCCCGCGAAGACGAAGTAGATCAGCGCGTCTTAAAGACGCAAAAATATGGCTGTTTACAACTAATATGACGTGGAAGAAGCTGTGGCGGCCAGCTTGATGAAACCATGCCAATCCACACCAATTCACTCCAATCCACACATGAATACACACACCAATCCATACCAATCCACACACCAATCTACACACCAACCCATACCAATACACACCAATCCACACTAATCCATACTAATCCACACCAACCCACACCAATCCACACCAACCCATACCACTCCACACCAATCATTCGCAATCCTCCTCAATCCACAGCAATCCACGACAATACTTCGCAATCCTCCTCCACGATTCACAGCAACTCATGCCAATCATTCGATAAATCCCAATCCTTCGATCAATCCCAATCTTTCTGATCAATCCCAATCCTTCGATCAATCCCAATCCTTCGATCAATCCAAATCCTTCGATCAATCCAAATCCTTCGATCAATCCAAATCTTTCAACCATTCCCAATCCTTCGATCGATCCTTCGATCAATCCTTTGGTTTGTCCTCCACCCATATGTATAGAAATTACATTTGTTCGCCAACTGTCTCACAATTTGTACATGTCAACAGAACTAATGTTTTGTCTGCAGTCCACTATCCATGCATTTTTATATTCAAGTGTTTATTATCATTTTATATGCAGATCTTTCCATTAATAGTTGTGAGGGAAAAAAGGATACGACATGCAAAAATAAAGAAAAACCAATTATTTTATAAAAATGATTTATTATTATTTTGTAATTACAATTTCAGAAGAAAACAGTTCATCACATCATGCGATATAGCCCCGACCCTTGAGTTGAGTAATATTGAAGATAACTCGTTAATGTGGGAGTGACACCCGCGTTTTTGAAGGTCAATTAAATATCAGAGTCTGTCAACACGTCCATTCGTGTCTTCCGGAAATAGGTAGCCAGTATTCTCGGCGTCTTCTGCCTTATTCATGTCGTTTGTTGCAGCAAATGTGTTGGAGGGGTGTGTCAGTGCATCGAGAACATTACCATCATCATCTTCACCGCTATCACTGTCCTCATGTTCATTTTCATCAATGTATTTTCATTGCTATCTTCACCTCCTGTTTTGTATTCTATATTAAATTTGATTTTCTTTGTAGCAGGGGCTGTTTGCTCATCAGTATTTAGAGACGACAGTTTATTTTGAAGTTCGTCGACTTAACGCGAAAGTCTTGCACGTGTACATTCCACACAAACAGTCTTTATCATTAACTGTCTCACCATAATCGCCTGTCGAATCGGTACCCATCGATGAAGCAAGAGGTATTGTGACAACACTTGCTGACTCCCAGTAGACGAATCCTGGCAGATCTCGGTATGTTCTTTCAATGTATCACCTTGCACAAACTGCATGGGACCAAAGTCGTAATGCTTCATCGCGCAAAAAGTACTCTTCGTACAGGCCGTTCTCTCATGTCGACGAGCATGTATTCTAGTGCTGCTTGGATACATTGAAAAACAATGAGCTAGCTGGAGGTGTCTGGTAAGTTCTAAATAACTTACCTTTCTCTGGGTGTTGGGTGAATGAGGTTGGAATGCAAGGGCAGTTCCTCACCTCGAAGGCGTTAAATCAGAAGCGATTTCACTCCCCCCTCACCAACTAGCTATAAATCTCTAATTTTGCATTTGTTCTAAATAACATACTTTTCCTTGGGAGCATGGGATGAATGTTAAATCAGAAGCGATTTCACTCCCCCATCCCCCCCCCCACGAATGTTTTAGTTGTTGTTCGTGGGGCTTGTCATTGCTGTTATTACCTAGTATGAAGATGGAACTGTTGTTGATAAATGTACTTTACTGCAATTAACTTAGCTGAATATGATGCAGCTATCATTTTTTTTCTCCACAGTTTTTAGTGCTTAGGATTTGGCGTCTATGTTGACCTCCGACCCGGGGTTTAAAGCCATTTCTCGGGGGGTTCAACACTTATCCTCGCATGAATTGTGATGGAAAATATGATGGTTGTATTATCTGCAAGACAAACTCAAAACATGTGCTGACCTTACCATTATTTCTCTCTTCTTCTCTTTGGCTGTCATCTATTTCCTGTCGTTTTGTGTCCACATTGTTTTTTTTTTGTTGGAGGGTTACTTTCCTTTTTATGCTTTGCAACCTGCCTATGCAGAATACACTTACAGCACTGGAGAAACAAAATTATTTGTTTTCAAAAAGTACATATATTTGAAATGTATATTTAATGATTATTTATCTCCATAATGCTTGCGAGTGTCCTGCATAGTCCCATCCCAAGCCGGGGACCCGCGCACATAGTTGGTTATTTAAAAGCCATGTGAGCTGATGGGAGATGATGGTGGAATACCCCCTTCTGAAAACACTGGTTTGCGGCACCCAGCTCGAAGATGATGACGGATGTCACCTTCCAAAGACTGGTGAGCAGCACTGAGGAACAATTATATTTTTTTATAATATGTCATATACCTGCTTTAAAAAAAATAAATATTTAATAATTTGTTGTTTGGTTTTATTTCTAAGAAACATACTTTCCCCCAACAAATATATAAGATTGCTACTTAAATAATTTTTAAAATATTTAATAAATGACTGCATGCTCTTTGTAAAAAAAATACACATTGTTAAAGTATGTAAATTTTTTGGGAGAAAAAATAAGGCGTGTCTCCCGACCACAGCGAAAAAAAACATACGACTGTTGCAAACAATATGGCTGCCTACAGAAGTCGAAAAAAATTGCTTTAATAAACAGGATGGCTTCTTACAGCAGATGCAAAAAAATTTACCAATGCTCATTACTATTAAAAATAAGGTGATATATTGAATATAACACATTAAAAATTATAAGTTCTTACCTGCCTCAGTAGCCGAGTGGTCTAAGGCATAGGTCCAATTTAAACACCAGTGCACTCTAGCTGCCATCTCCATAAACAAATATGGTGGTTGAACGACTGGCGCATCCCCTATAAACAGCCGATGTAAACAAATTACAAGTGAAAAAAGATGTTGAACAGCTGATACAAGATTATGTATTGTTAAAACCAGATTGCGGAAAAGATGGTGGACAGCACAAACAAAATCGCGTACTCAAAAACAAGATGGCAAACTCAAAACAAGATGGCGGACTTAAAACAAGATGGCAGGCTTTAAAATGTCAAGGTAAAGGACATTCAAGATGGCAGAATCCAATATGGCGTATTCCAAGATGATGGCGGTGATGTAATCCAAGACGGCGTTGGCACTACGGCACACAGCAGACAGCCGTTGTGCTCGGAGGAACTATTTCCATCTACTAACAGGTTAATCTGAGATTCTTTAGATTATAAATCGTTCCCACTCTCTTGATGCAGGTGTTTGTTAGTTTCTGATACTAGTTTCTTTCTTCCATTTAGTGCAGGGATAATCTACCATTAAACGTCGTTACTCTTACCTCACTACCATTGATTTCTCTACGTATTGTACGCTAAATTTCAGAGTACTCGGCGGCCACAAACAAGACGCAAGTTCGTCACAAGTAGGGTGCACGAAATGGTCTTCGTCTTCTTCCGCGTGAGCTGTGGTTCTGTGAACTGCGCTTCAGAACAAAGTTTCTGGATAAACTGGTGGTAATAAAGTGAGTGAGTGAAGAGATTTCGGTGGCTCTTAACACCGAGGTCTTGAGAGCCGACGAGGGCGAAGGGAGGTGAGTATGGACGAACGCCGGAATGAAAGGGTGGGGGAAACGGGAGATCCCCGAGAAAACCCGCTGGTAATAAAGCATGCCACAATTTCTCCTGGGTAAACTGTATGAAAACACATGTACCAAAAGACGAGGTTACCGACATGATGTCACTTCAAGGTTATTTAGCCAAGAAAATGGCTTATATGTTTAGAGGAAAGAAATATTATCGGTAACGTCTTGCTAATAATTATATCATCTGAAACGGTTCGTCCTCGCACTTCACTGTGATTGTTTAAAGAAGGATCAAAAACTTTTGTGTGTTTTTCAAGCCTACTCATTTCCTTACATAATTTCGTCTTTTCTTTAGTGCGGGGCTTGACCGCTATTTTCTACTATCTTAGTGATTTATTTTTTGTAAAGTATATTTTGTAACGACTCCGTTACGGCGCTCCTTGTTTACGATGTGTACGGGTAGAACCGTTGTTGTTATAACCCGCTTCGTGCATGGGCTTTCTTCTTCGTGAGGCAAGGAGACATTATCTTGTAGTGGGACAGTAGCTTGTAATCCGCCGCACTTGTGTGTCTGTGCAGTGACAAAAAAAAAAAAAGAATAATAAAGACGAAATTTCCTTGATGTTGGATGTTGTAGTCTTGATTCATACATGTTCTTTGGTACAAGAGAGTGGAGAGTAAAAAAAATAATAATTGATGTGTCATATAGATAAACGTTGCGTCGCGTCCCATAAATCTGTTTAGTAGCCTAACTCATATTCTTGAGACCTTATTTTTTCATTTGATTTGTTTTCATTATAGTGGTTACGGGTCAAAAATATACTGAACATCCCGTTTGAATTAGCTCTCCGTAGTTCTTCGTTCTCTTTTAGTAAAGGAGGAATGAATTTTTCACGCGCTACACTTACTGTTGCGCGTCAATGCTATCCTGTTGAATAATGTCGCTGAGAGTCAGTGAACATCACTGTTATCATGTATATTACAAATCATATCTGTGATTTCTAAGTCAACCACGCTGTCTCCGTGAAAAATGTATTTATCTTGGTTCATGTGCGTATTCCCGAACAAGAACATCATAAATTACGTTGTGATACTGCTTTTTTTTTTTAGTTACGGATAGGCTTAGAATTTGTGATCTCTTTATCAAGGCGCTAGACACGAATTTTGAATTTTCAACTAGCCAGCTACATTACTGCAAACAACTCTAAACTGATTTTTGGTTCTACGTTTACTAGGGCAGACGTGCATTAGACCACTGCCGATTTTTATACTTGAATTTTTCAGTCATCTTGCAAGTTGAGGAGTAGTGTTGGAACCACGGAGGACAGTACAGGGTTAGGCAAGCATGATCATGCAGCAAGAAACCCAACAAATGCTGAGATATTAGAATTGAAATCGCGCAAGAACAGAAGATACCTTCCCGCATTGCCTGCGTTTGCAGTGCTTCCGGCCCTGCATCAGTTCTCCAAAGGCTTAAGTATGCCTTCCTCAGGTGATTTTGTTTCACCTAAGTAGATCCAGTACGGTAGCATCTAACGTTGCGATCCCTAATCTAAATGGTGAAATTTAATTGGTCGTAGCCAACTTCTATGCGTCTTTTTCCCGAGGAGCATATTTTAGTAAATAGGCGGTTCACGAGTCTTTCGAGATTAATACCTCAGTTTAGCCGAGGCATAAACTGTTCTTGATATATTTAATATTCTTTGTTAGTTTTGTGCAATGTAATTCTCTCATCAAGCAGCCGGTTAATTTTGAGAGTGTGGGAATAAACCTTCATATTGAACTTTGATTGCTATTTTTAATGCTCGCAATTCATTTGAGTTTGTAATTGTACTCAATAGAGTCAAGTCGACATCCAATAAATAAGGTGGAAAACTCCTCTTACCATAAATGGCATTATCACTATCTTCTCACAGACAGCTTTTCAAGGCCAGCGTCATTTTTAGCTCAAATACTAAGAATATTTTGCATACGTCCGACCTTGCCTTTTGTTAGTATTGACGTTTTTCTTTCATTTGATTAAAGGATTAATGTGAATTGTCTCCGATAGGTTTGGGTACGTTCGCATTAGTATTCAATTGTTTTGCTTTTTCTGGTATTCTTTGCTATCTTTATGGTTCTTTCATTTATATCCATGCCCCATTAATTTATTGCTTTCTTTTCTGATCCGATTTTTTCGACTACTGCGTTTATTGGTTGTTATTTTTAACATTTTAAACTTTAAAATGGTTTTTATTCAACTGATCAGGATATTATAGCTTCATGAATGGATTTAATTCTGATTGCTCTCGTTTGTGTTTTTATTAAGTTTTTTTGACCATTTTATTTTTAGGTGCTTCATTTTTTGTTGCAAATAAAATTACTTATAGACCTGAAGAATTTGCGGATTCCTTTTGGGACAAGCTAGGATTCAAAACATGTGTGTTTATAAAACTTAAGTCATTGGCCCACACGGTGTTTGACACCTCCTGGAGAACGCTGGTCCAAGCATCGCCTTCCACTGTGACAACAGACTACCAATTGTTATGAATTTACTTTTAAGTCAATTCATACCTGAAAGGGGTTATGGGCGTAGCTAAAATGAGTCATGATTAGGTAGAGCACAGTAGTATAAGATGGAGTTTATTGAACATAAGGATTATACAATAACTATTTACGTGACTATTGATCGGAGGAGCTTAAATGGAACACCAATATGCTAATTAATTGTATTAAGTATTATTACCTCACGTCATTACTATTACAATCTAATTGGAAAGTCCCCACCTTGTTCACGTTGCTGGATGCTGATTCTAAGAGGCAGTTAACGACGGCCGGACACACCCATCTTCCGTGGTCTTCTCGTTACAGTGGCCCAACGACAAAAGACGCCGTTCCCGGTGTTACGCTGGCCTATATCGGGCGCGTTGTTTAATATTTTCGGCCCCATCTACTGGCCGGTGGAGGGAATTTCTGCAACTGTCTTTCGCAAGGTGTTATTGCAATCACGCTCGTGCCCTGGTTCAATGTTTGAAGATGTGATCAGGAGGGCCTTTCAGCTGAGGCCTGGTCACTTCATAACACAATGCACAGTTGANGGGCCTTTCAGCTGAGGCCTGGTCACTTCATAACACAATGCACAGTTGACATCGGCATATTTGTACATAAGACTGTATGGTCTAGTCTGCAGGTCACTGAACTCACGAATTTTTCAGGTCTCTACTTATAAGTTGTTCACGGCAAAGAGATTACTTTTAAAACCAAACTCTGAAGAAAAAAAATTACTGCCCATAACTGCATTTATATATCTACCTCATCATTACACACGGTGATACAGGCCCCCAGTTAAGCTGGCAGCGAATTCATTGAAAATTGTTCTCAACACTTGACGTAGTGTTGCGAAAGAAACGTTTATATTTACGTCCACTAAAGTTAGTATTTATTAATTATATACAAAAAACACATTGAATTTGCATATTAGTACCATATTTACATTCCTAACAATTGCATGGTTTCACTTATGTGGCGCATGAATAAAGTGATCTGGCCCAGGGCAATGTTAATTATACATATGGCGGAAGAATACACAGTGTGCGTACAAGTAGAACTTGAATAGGGTTCTCATAAGTGCTCATATTACCGTGAACAGCCTACACTAACATTCAAAGCATTAATTTATGTAAACAGAGTGCTAACCTTAAGGAAAGCGACGTGGAAGAAAAGCAGTTCAGAGTCGGGACACGGAGATGGTGAATGCGCAGCTGGCATACGCACTCTTATCAGTATCACACTGTGCAATATATCATTTTGCACTTACAGTGCCGATAATTGCAGAGACTGCCTTTTTTCCTTTATTAGTATCAGATGCAAACGCCCTGTTCTTAAAAGGGAGATTATTATTAAACAATAATACGTTGGAATGGTATTATATTATGAAACGTTTGAAACAGGAGTTCGAGCATGTGGTACCTCTCCGTGTGGCTTAACTCAGTTAATCTTCCGTTATCGTAACTTGTATTCCGGCTAGCTCCGCACACAGAGAAATTACTAATTTCTCAAGACTAATGCAAACAGCGACATTGTAAAATAATTTTATTGGGTTATAAAAGTCTTTGTATATGGTTACATACAGTATAAATAACTCATGCTTAGCAAATTGAGTGCGTCATCAGTTCACAAAATGTTATTTCTGACTCATCCAGTAACTTATATCTTATATATATATATATATATATATATATATATATATATATANTATATATATATATATATATATAAATAAATAAATATAAAAAACCTATATGTAGCGAGAGAGAGAGAGAGAGAGATAGAGAGAGATAGAGAGAGAGAGAGGTTAAATAATCTGAACTATAAAAATTTCCTTATTGTTTAATCCCCATCACTAAGCCGGGGTTCGTGTAAGGTAATAGTTTAGCTAACGCTACAGTATTTGTGCAAGGAATTTTTTGGAAACTAATCGCCAGAGTTATTTTGTAACACTACAAATAAATTACAGTAAATTTCAGAGAACCTTAGTGTGGGATGTGTAAAACTGATGTTAGAAATTGTAACAAGTAAGTGTTGCAGACTTCAGTTTTATTATAGATATTGAGTTACATAAAAATTTTTGTACGTTTTCTAAAATAATGTGCTATAAATAAAGTACAATATTTCAGCCGTAGAGAAAGTTTTTACTGTGTACAAATTTTATTTAGTGGTATCCAAACCACAAGTTCCTCTTACTGGACTTGGCCTACCGAGGCACCGAGGATGTCTCTCGTAGGGCATCAAGGTCCTATTTAGCCGACTTGTTTAATTTTTTTTTTGTTTAAACTGCTGTGGAACTTGACAGACCAGTTGCGAATCGAGGCCACCCAGTTATTAGACAGGAATCCTGCCTAGTAGATGGTATTACATTTAGTTAAATTGCTGCAGTGGGCCTATCTGNTAGATGGTATTACATTTAGTTAAATTGCTGCAGCGGGCCTATCTGCAACATTGTCCCTCTTACACTTGCTGCTCGCACGCCTTCAGCTGCGTGTGTGGAACCCATGCAGAGGCCTATACACGAGTCTTACTGTCACGCTGCCGAATCAGATTTCCTTTACTAAGACTTTACACAGGAAGCTCCTACTACACAACCTTATACGTTATAGCAAGAGCTGTGAGTTTATTTATTCTACTATCTGTCTACGTTTAATTACATCTGAGACACTGCCTAAGCTACTTTTCCATTTACCGCACTGTTAGAAACTAAAAAACTTAGCTGTACGCAAACGAAAAAAAAATTATCATTAATCTGATNTTTCCATTTACCGCACTGTTAGAAACTAAAAAACTTAGCTGTACGCAAACGAAAAAAAAATTATCATTAATCTGATACGTTTTTCGTTCTTTTTTTAATTAAATTTTTAAGAAAAACCTGATTAGTTATATTTATGTCACTGTAATACAATTCAAAATTAACATTTGAAATTAGTTTCAGATCTAATAAATCAATAAAGTGGGCACCTTTGCTTTCCTACGACTGTTAAGCACATCTCTATGGGTTCCTTTGTAACAAAACTGGTCTTTATGTTCGTTTAGAATTCTCTGAACGTAATATACAACACATGACTTATGACCATATGACACGCGTACCTGAATTTTTGAAGTGAGTTGGAATTAATTATAGATTAAAATCACACTGCAATTGCGTGATTGAACTCTAGTATCAATAATGCGCAAAGTCAAAAACAGAAATATTAAAGAGTAGCTGTAAAATATTCGTTGGTTATGGCCACTGGTTGAGAGATATAGCTCAATAATTTGTCAAACATGCAAAACAGTGATAGTAATGGGTAAAGTTTCAACTACCAACATAACTCAATATAAGATAATTTTTTTTTGACCACGTGCGTTTTAATAAATTTTGCAAAACAGAAATTATTTTTATTTCATATCGAATTCAATACTTTGGTTGTTGGCATACGTTATGCTTAACATAGTTTAAATAATGTGTATTAAAAAATGTAACTTTATTATTTATTCCTTAAAAAACACGCAATTCTACGTCTCTTCTCTTTAAGGTACACGTAATAGAAACCAACTCTGAGAAAAAGATTTTATCGAATAAAAAAAAATTTGTCTGGCGCAACCAAATTAATGGTTTGTATAGGGGCAGTGAAACATTTTGTAGTTGAAACGAAATTATTTTGTTCTTCTGATTTGGTTGCCCCGGACAAAGATTTGGTTAGTGCAACTAAATATTTGTTTGGCTCCACGTACGTTAAACAGCTTAAGTTAATATAAAAAAAGACTTGCAGCGTGACCGAGACTCGAACCTGTAACATCTACGCCCAAGCAGATTAAGCAACCTGAGCAACCTCGTCTAAATTGACTACTGATAAAATTAAAGTTTTAAATTTATACATTTAAAATACCTGACAACGTACGCAAATTAATATTTCAAGTTTTACAGCTTTTCTTGTCAATTTCCTGTTAAACTGGTTTTATTAGTATATTTATACCATTACCAATCCTCAATAAAAACACTAACGAACGCTGTTGCTATCCTAATTGTCACAATAAATAACAACTCTGAAGCTGTATTTTCGAACGACGGTAATCAAATGACTGGCCAAACATATGTTCTGTTGATTCAACCAAATATTTTGTTGACATCATAATTTATTTTGGTCCAAAACAGAGATTTTGTTCATTCGNTGTTCTGTTGATTCAACCAAATATTTTGTTGACATCATAATTTATTTTGGTCCAAAACAGAGATTTTGTTCATTCGAGCGTGTATTTTGTTAGACGAAAGAAATCAATTCCCGTTGCTTTTCAATTTTGTTTACTCAACAAAATATTTTGTTGGGGCAACAAAATATATTTTTGGCCCTGTATAAACAAATATTTTGTTGGCTATTCTCTCAGCGCGTGTTTTGAATAAACGATTTGCAGCCCGGCTCACACTACGAAGAATAACTAAATAATACCTGTTGTCGCATAATATAAACCAAGTTCGCATTCATTTTAAAAAAAGTTTGGAGTTATTCTGTTTGGGGGAGGATAAAAATTCTCCTACAAGATTTTCTTCAACCCTAACTTTTGAAACCTATGAAGCATTCATTGAGTTACGCGTACATTTGCGTAAGCTTATTTGACATTCCGCGTAAATTATTACACTCCTGTGTCGGTCTGGGGAGAATTACAGTGTTCATATTTCCGTTTGGATGGTAGGCCAATGTCTGAATTTGATCTAGCGAGGTTCGAACAGAATCGTCCGTCCACTAGGGTTGGATACTATGACAGAAACATGATCATGCCAAGCAGGATAATTCATGCTCCGCCAAAGAGTTTTCCGAATGAACCCGAACTCAGTAACTTCTTCGGGAACACCTGGATAAACAGCCTTCTCATTCTCTCAGAATGCCAGAAAAATCACCGGAGATGTTACGGTTTTGCAATAATTACGAATTAGACATAAAAATATTTTGTGACTGATGACGGGTGTGACATCTCCGGCGANTGTTCTGTTGATTCAACCAAATATTTTGTTGACATCATAATTTATTTTGGTCCAAAACAGAGATTTTGTTCATTCAAGCGTGTATTTTGTTAGACGAAAGAAATCAATTCCCGTTGCTTTTCAATTTTGTTTACTCAACAAAATATTTGGTCGGGGCAACAAAATATATTTTTGGCCCTGTATAAACAAATATTTTGTTGGCTATTCTCTCAGCGCGTGTTTTGCATAAACGATTTGCAGCCCGGCTCACACTACGAAGAATAACTAAATAATACCTGTTGTCGCATAATATAAACCAAGTTTGCATTCATTAAAAAAAAGTTTGGAGTTATTCTGTTTGGGGGAGGATAAAAATTCTCCTACAAGATTTTCTTCAACCCTAACTTTTGAAACCTATGAAGCATTCATTGAGTTACGCGTACATTTGCGTAAGCTTATTTGACATTCCGCGTAAATTATTACACTCCTGTGTCGGTCTGGGGAGAATTACAGTGTTCATATTTCCGTTTGGATGGTAGGCCAATGTCTGAATTTGATCTAGCGAGGTTCGAACAGAATCGTCCGTCCACTAGGGTTGGATACTATGACAGAAACATGATCATGCCAAGCAGGATAAGTCATGCTCCGCCAAAGAGATTCCGAATGAACCCGAACTCAGCAACTTCTTCGGGAACACCTGGATAAACAGCCTTCTCATTCTCTCGGAATGCCAGAAAAATCACCGGAGACGTTACGGTTTTGCAATAATTACGAATTAGACATAAAAATATTTTGTGACTGATGACGGGTGTGACATCTCCGGCGANGTTACGGTTTTGCAATAATTACGAATTAGACATAAAAATATTTTGTGACTGATGACGGGTGTGACATCTCCGGCGAAACATATTGAAATAGAAATAACTACGGACGAATAACTAGAAACCGTTTCTAGGACCCAGCAGCGCATTGCCACATAGTATATTAAAGTACAGGCTGTTCGTGAATAACTAAGCACTTTTGCAATCAATCTTTAAAAAATGGCACTACCCTTACCTGTGTGTATTTTAATGGGCACACTGACTATAAAATGTCACTGTTCATAAAATGCATGTATTTTTATGGGCACATTGGCAGGCATGCGCCCAGAAAAGTTGGCAACGACAGAGGGAAAGTAGTTTCATGTCTAAACGTTGAAGTGAAAGTGCTATGTAAACATTTGTGAGTACTCGAATTATTTATTTTGCTTTCTGTTTTTTTTTTAACCCCCTTCATTCCCACATTAATATAGAAATTGCTGCTGTTGCAAACCAGAAACTATTTGATGCGTGCTGTACTTAAGCTGACAAAGAAATAGTTTAGTTATCACAACCAATAAGATGTAGTCTTTGTGCTTGGTGGTTAGTGATGTGAACCAATCAAAACGTAGCGCAGTAGCGTGGTTTAGGAGTCAGTTGATCACAGGAGAAGCTCACTGGACGCTGAACCTCGCAGAGTACAGCACTGGTCAAATATAAGCTTCCTGTACAACATGTTGACGATTGTCTACAATGGGTGTGAAAGGGTTAATACACTGGAGAGCCAAAAAAAAAAAAAAACTGGTATAGGCGTGCGTATGCAAATAACAGGAGGTATGGTACCAATCAGAGTAACGCGATGCGGTCGGCAGCGCCTATATAAGACAATAAGCGTCTGGTAAAGTTGCTAGATCAGTTAATGCTGCTACAATGGCAGGTTATCAAGATTTAAGTGAGTTTGAACGTTTTGTTATAGTCGGCGCACGAGAGATGGGACATAGCATCTCCGAGGTAGCGATACAAGTTGGATTTTCGCGTACGACCATTTCACGAGTGTACCGTGAATATCGGGAATCCGGTAAAACATCAAATCTTCGACACCGCTGCGGCCGGAAAAATATCGTGAACGAACGGGACAAACGACGACTGACGAGAATCATTAAACATGACAGACGTGTAACCCTTTCTCAAATTGACGCAGATTTCAATGCCTCCTGCATACCTTCAGACATTAATCGAGTCCATGCCACGTAGTTTTGCGGCACTTCTGCGTGCTCGCGGGGGCCCTACACGATATTAGGCAGGTGTAGCAGTTTTTTTTGGCTCTTCAGTGTACATATAGCCTAAGCACACAAACTGGTAAATTTGTGAAATATTTTCTTTTCTAACAATTCCGAGGTTTACTTTTACTTTGACGACGCATGAATAAAGTGATAAAGCACATGAAAATGTTAATTTTACATATATGGTGTAAGAATACACGATGTGTGCATACAGACGGATCCTAAGCAGGACTGGGGCCGCGGTGGCTGAGCGGTTAGCCTGTCAGCTTCCCAACAAGGCGAACCGGGTCCAATCCCCCGGCCTGGTCACTCCCGGATTATTGCATGTAGGAATCGTGCTGGACGATGCCGCAGCTCAGCGGTTTTTCTCGGGGACCATTTGGGACGTCACTGAAATGAACAACACGTGCGCGAAGAAGAAAATAAGTACAAATAAACACATCACAAACGTCGTAAAATGTTCAAATATTGCTCATTTAGCGCAAAGTTACGTAAACGGCGATAGTTCACGTATTGTCACTACTCTTATATGTGTTGTTCTTATGTGCCGATAACCATAGCGTCTAAACACTAACATTCTCAGTATTTTCATAAAACCAGGAGTTTCCTATATGTGATGTTTTGAGACAACGCAAGTTTGGTTAGCAGGAAATTTACTCAAACAATGGAATCTAACGAACAGAATTTTCTCTCTTAAAGTGTTGTTTCATAATAAAGACTTCATAGCATGAATAGTACTTAATTTCGTTCATTTTTTTAAAACACGTAATATGTAATAAAAAATTGTGTATGTAAATATACATTTAAGATGTTAAATAAATTTGTTAATTGACTTGTACGGCGAGAAAAAATTTAAAAGTTCTGTAACGTTAAAATACGGAAAATACTGCTCACTAAAAGAAAAAATATAACGCAGCATACTTGAATTCGCAATCACATTCTGCCTCTATTTCGACAACAACGGTGCTAACCACTATGCTACAGTGCACATAATATTCAGTTCTGACAACTATTAGCACAAATTGTGCTACATTTTGCATCGTCGTCAAACTTGCAATTTAATGAACATAATAGTGTCTCTTAAAGCGGCCTAGAACGCCGAGTATTTCGCGAATTCGTTCGGTGACGAGATATACGTCAAATACTTGTTCTTTTCTCCTGCTACCGTGATTGGGCGGCAGTTGTTTGGACACGCCTCGCTTAACTGTGAGCCAGTAGTAAACAGGACGCCGTAGTGTGAGTTAGTGTTGAACAGCGTTGTACAAAGGCCTCACTTGATCGCAGCAACCAATAAGCAAATGACAGTGTCTCCAGTGTACATAGGTCTGTGCAGTCTAGCCTGCTGACAAATCAATCCGCGAAATTCTCGGGGCTCTAAGTATAATAAATCCTTCGTACCAAGAACAGAACATTTCGTTCGTTTTTATGCTTAGTAGGTAATAAATAATTTAAAAAATTTGTATGTGAATATAATTTAATACTTTAAAAAAATTTTATTTTTATGTACAGTGAGAAAAAAACATTTAATCAACTAGTTAAAACACAGAAAAAAACTGCTCACTAAAATTAAAAAAAAAAAAAATAAACACGCTGTCAGATTTGAACTCACGAACATTGCTCGCCACTTGTCCGAATTCAGCGGTGCTATCCACTGCGCTAGAAGGCACAAGGTGCGTAGCAGTGGCGCGTGGTGAATTGTTGCAAGGGTAAGCTAGTGCTTGCCCAGTGCTGT